>CP053454.1:187192504-187491658 GCA_022644695.1 Cenchrus purpureus
ATATTTTTGTCTCACAAAATACAAAGAAACATACAATAATCAAAATAATCATTAGAAAACCCAAAGATCTTGCGAGGGGCCATATTTTGGTGTAGATTACAACCAAAAATTTCAAGTCATTTCGACATAGAGAGTCCACTTGTTTCACGGTGGTATATGAACCCTCTCATCCAACCATGTGTCGACACTTAGGTTCTTAGGGATTTTGAAGCCCATGCACTTTGTAGTGTCGTACAGATCTAAAACTTTTTCTAATCCTTGTAGATGCCACATGAAGCAACCACCAACATTGAGATTTTTGAATAGGTGTAGTACTTTTCGCTTTATTTGAATTTCCGCCGACTTCACCCGGTAATTATAAGTTGAACTGAGTCCACCCCGAAAAGATCCGTAAAGGTGCCAAACTTTTCCACAAGGTCTCTCATACCCTACTAGACAAATCTTTGTGGAGGCCGATGCAAAATTCTTGTATTTTCGATATGTAATTCAATATATTTTGTCTTACGAAGCACAAAAAATATTCAATAATACAAATAAATATCAGAAAGCTCGAGATCTTGCGTGGGGCCATATTTTGGGTGTAGTTGACAACAAAATAAATTTTAGGCCATTTCAACATAGACAGAGTCCACTTACTTCAGTTTATTTTTTATGCGTTTTACCGAACCATGTGTGGACACTTAGGTTCTTAGGGATTCTACATTCTATGCGTTTTGCAATGTCGTATTGGTCTCAAACTTTTTCTAGGCTAGCAGATGCCCTGTGTTAAGCAACCACCAAGTTTGAGTTTTTGAATTGGTTTAGTACTTTTTGGTTTATTTGAATTTTCTTCTTGACATCACCTCGTAATTAAACGTTAATTATTGCCCAAACACTCTAGTCTTCACTTATCGTCATTTATCAGTTGATTCAATTAATGATAACTCAATTGAGTTTTCTAAAAGTTATTTCAAATTAAATTATCATATTTATTCAATTAAAAATTCTAAACATGAAGATTGTAAATTAATTTGTGCATAGAAAAGTAGAGGTTATTATTTCTTAACTCAATATAATTTTCATGGTTGAAATATTGAAATTTACTTTTTTTTTGTTAATCTTGCAAAGAGAAAGTGTGAGAAAATAGGAACATTGGGGTTCTCGCAAAAAAAAAACCTTTAGTCCACGTGGTAACATCACCGAAACTAATGGGAAATTCCCTCCCGAGGACTCCAGCATAAAATTAGCAATTTGTTTTGGGTGAACTTCGGACTAAAGGCCCTTTAGTCTGGGTGGAGTTCCCACCGAGGCGGGTGAGGGTAAGCAGGCGCCACCTCCCAACACTTAGCCGTTTCAGTCGCCGCGTCGTCCCTTGATCCATCGACGCCGCCGCCATCGTCCCGGGATCCGGCGCCACCCACTCGAGATCTCGCCGCCATCCGACACCTCCTCCTCCTCCTCCTCGACGCAGTCTGCTCCTTCCACTCTGGCCCCAGCGCCTCCTCCTCCGCCGTCCCTACCGCTGTCCCACCACGCGCCATCCCGCCCAGCCATTTCCCCGAGACCCGACGCCATCCGATGCTAGCGCCTCCTCATCCTCGCCGCAGTCCACACCCTCCACTGCGGTCCCGACGCCTCCTCCCCTCCGGCCCCGGCACCTCTCCGCCGTCATGGCCCGGCGGCCCGCGCCGGTCGTCGTACAACTGCCCCATCCGTGATCACTGAAGCTGGTTTCAAAAATAGAAAACATAAGTGCTCAAGCACACGTGGTCAGAATTAAGCGAACATGCGTTTGGCCAGAATTAAGCGAACATGCGTTTGGCATATTCACGATAGGACACGTATTCGGAGGTCATCGCTTCATTTTGTTGACTTTGACCAGATCAGAAACACGGACCACCGACAACCCACCGACAAGCCGCGCAAGGGCTGCCGTCCCCTGCCGAACAAATTCCACGGTCGCACTTTTTTCTTATAAGATATAATAAAATAATGGACATTACATTAGTTTCAGTAAATCCGCATAACATATCCTGTTATATATAGCATTTTGACCTAATGAGATGATAAAATCAAAAGGAATATAGTGTAGTACGAATGTACGATTATACCAGGTACACAAAAAAAAGTACGTAGAGCCGGCCGGTCCACATGTGTATTGTAATCGTACAACCTTATCCATGCATCACAATTCACAAGTAACAAAGCGGTATCTTTTGTCTGCATGCAGTGCGCGAAGGTCAGCCCCTCCTTGCCGACGGCGGGCACCCGACGGCGGCGAGGTCTCCTGGATTCGGTCCTCACGTATCCTCGTCTTTTCAATTTTGCTCGGATGAATTTGGTGCTCTCAATTTAATTAGCTTGGAAGCCGGAGGATTTAAGGGGAAATTCGCTCGTCTCCGCTTCAATCGTCATGCAAATTATCCAATTTGTGGATGCTAAACGGTCCTCTTCTCCAATCGAGATGCAAGCAACAAATCCAACATCACCAAACCAGCGGCAGCACGCCGATGGTGAGGAACAGGAAGGCCACCTTGAGCACCCGCGGTACGGGTACTGCCCGGTGGTCCTCGTCGGCCGCCGAGACGCCGCCCACAGGAGCTCCTCGTCCGTCGTGTTGTGCCACACGGTCGCCGGCGCCCGCTGCCCACTGGTGGTAGACCTATGCCGTCGAGCAACAGGCCCGCACCGCTGACGATGGGAGCTCGGGAGATGGCGGGTGTGGAAAGTGGCGGGAGCGGAGAGAAGCGAGTGCGCGCGGAGGGGAGGGGGGACAACAACGGCGGGAGGAAGGAGCACCGGATCCATGGAAACCACGAGCTCGCCCCCAACGCGAGTCGCCCGTGGAGTCTACGGCCTCGAAGCTGCTGAAGACTCGACGTCCATATTAGAAACCGAGTCTTCATTTTTCACTCTCTTTCTTCAATAAATGACCTGCCACATCATCGAATTGCCTACGTGGCAATGCAATTAATGATCATGGACTCTATTGTAGAGTCTGCGTTGTGATTGCTCTAAATGGATAACATAAGTGCTCAAGCACATGTGGTTAGAATTAAGCGCATCATGCGTTTGGCATATTCATGATTGGACACGTATTCGGAGTTCATCGCTTGATTTTGTTGACCTTGACCAGATCAGAAACACGGACCACCGACAAGCCGCGCATGGGCTGCCGTCCCCTGCCGAACAAATTCCACGGTCGCACTCTTTTTTCTTACAACCTTATCGTACAACCTTATCCATGCATCACAATTCACAAGTAACATGGCGGTATCTTTTGTCTGCATGCAGTGCACTGACATCATTTTCAGACACGAATTTATTTCCAGTTTATATGATAAACTGTTAATTATTGGTATACAGTACTGAAAGTTCTGGATCGATCGAGATTTGACTCGATCATCAGCAAGTCGTCCTAGGCGGCGGCACGAGTAAAGTTGAAGTTGCTGCACGAAAGTCCAATCGCGTTGAGAAACGTGGTGAAGCCGATCTGCTTCTTCTCCTCGTCGATCACCAGCAGGTGGTTCTCCAACTGGAACCCGCCGAGGATCGCCGCCGGCGTCTGGCCCTTCCTACCGACGACGAACCCGAGGCAGGCCGTGTTGGCGTTCACCTGCACCATGGAGTTGCCGCCGACCACCGAGAAGGTATCCCCGCCGGCGAGGGCGAAGTCTATCTGCGGCACGCCGTAGCCGAGAAGTGACAGCGACACAGACAGCCTCGTCGAGTTGTAGCACCGCTCGAACGGCGCCACCGCGGCGACCCTCTGCATCCACGGGAAGCTGGCCCCGGACGCGGCTTCGTCCCACGCCTTCACCAACGGGCGGTACACGTCGGGGCGGAGCGTCGTGTACGGGGTCGTCGAGCTCAGCCCGACGACGAGTGGTCCGCCGCCGATGGCCAGCTGCTTTCGCTCCACGGCGATGCCGGTGGCAGAGATGAAGTATCCAGGGGAACCACCGTTATTATTGGACTCGTGGCGGAACGGAGCTGTGCCGGCGAGCATCGTCGTGAAGTCGCCCCGGTCCGACGGGATGAAGAAGAAGGGACCTCCGCCAAAGATGGCCACGCCGACGCTGTTGCCGCTCGTCGACTTGCCGTCGCTCGGGAGGCAGAGCGCCATCTTGTTCGCAACCTTCTGCGTGCGCGCGACCTGCGCGGGCAACGACGACTGGCCGGAGGGCGCCAGCCCCGCGACGCCGACGGCGGCGACACCTGCAGCAGGCGGCGGCGGCGCGCAGGTGGCCACGGCGGGGAAGGAGACAGGGAACAGTGGGTTCTTGCCGTCGGTGGCGTTCGCGGAGAGCGTCGTGGTGACCGTTCCCTTGTTGGCGCCGGCGCACGGCAAGGAGATGGCCGGGCTGGAGAGGTCGAGGACGAGCGGGCGGCCGTCCTTCAGCGGAGCGGTGTAGAGGGAGGTGGAAGCATCCTTGGTGACGGCGGTTAGCAGGGGCTTCCCGCCATTGCTGGCTGCCGTCGTGAGTGACGACAAGGCGGAGACGAAGCAGAGTACTGAGATGAGGAGGGATTGGGATTTCGGATTCCACATTTCTACCGGTTGGTTCGGTGGTGCTGTGCTCGATTGGCGTGGTTTGTTGCAATGATGGTTTACTTTATATAGACTTCGCTAGAAATTTTAGAGGCAATACATGCTCCCCTGAAAATAAATAACAACTAGTAGAAAGACTAGCGCGTTGCCGCGTTATAACCAGTAGCCTAGCGATCAGTAGGAAGGTCGGGAATATTTTTTTTTCAGGATTTTAGGTTGTGGATTAGTTTCTTAAAACATTAGGGTATTTTTCAATTGAATGCAGGGATCTTGGATTGATCATGACAAAGTTGGGGGACTTTCAGCAAAATTTTGGTCAGTGAGTAGGTTTGCAGAAAGTTTAGGGTCTTTTGCTTAGAAGTCTGTGGACCATGTGTTATTTTTTTAAAGCTCTTGTTTGTGGGTGATGCATGGATCATGAGTTGATTATCATAAAATTTGGTGCCTCGATCGAGGGAGATGACGTCAAATTGTCTAAGAGGTGGCTTAAATAAATGGTAGATATGTAAACCTTAAGGGGGCTTCATCAAATTATTGGAGAAGTGGTTGGAGTATAATTTAGTTTTGATAAAGTTGGAGGGGGATTTCCTAAAATTTACAGTCATCTTGGCATTTCTTCGAAGCTCGAGGGGGCTTCCAAAAACTTCCTGAGAGGTGGCTTGTGCAAATACTATTTCTGCAAAGTTCAAGGGGTTCTCATAAAATTACCTAGGTGTGGGCTGGAGTACATTTTAATTTCGATGAAGTGTGAGGGTTATTTTCTAAAACTGCTGCGCTTCCTAGATGGATCCTAGCGATCAACACGCGATCGAACGGCCTACAATTTACGGGTGATGTGGCGCAATAGGAGGGCAAAAATTGCCCCCTTTTTAAGTATTGTAAAGAAAAGTAAAGTGTATGATTGATCACTTAGATATCTCGCCCTCTTACTATTCACTTCCTTTTTCTTCTTTCTTTCTCTCTTTCAGCTTCCCTATTTTTTTCTCAAAAATAAATCTGTCGAAAAAATCAGCACACAATATTTTTTTCTAGAACAAATTTGTCGTATGAATCTACCCTGCCACGCCAAACCAATCTCCAAAGATCCACCGCTATCGAACCCCGTCACGAACCCCGGCCCCCGTCGTCGCGCCATCCATCACGACCAAAAAGTCAGCATTCCTACACGGTTGTTCATTTTACAGTTACCACTTTTTTTGTATTTGATTACGAACCTCACTCAAATTTACACAACTAGAACAGTCGGCGCGCGTTGCGCGCCCTACAGTGTATATAAGTAAATGGATATTGAATGCAAATAAAATGCACGCACTACCGACAATCAAATACAATTAGGTAAAATGTAACGGATGGCAACAAATTACAAGCATGCTATAGGAAACCAGTGCACATATGGGACACATCATCAACATCTAGTAGATACCGTATAACATCAATGTGGATATATGTAACCAACAATTACATGGTTAGACTCAATTCTCAACATCCAAAGATACATGACCTCAAGACGTGTTTAACACAAGTAAAATGCGGCCTCTGCACAACTACTATCGGGCGAAGACGTGTTTCTCAATTTATTTTTGTTAGCTAAATTTGAAGTTTTAGGCTTTTGTAAAAATAGAAAACTTTATAATTCTATAAGATGATCCAACATACTTTTTAAAACTGAACACTCCGTCTATGTGGGCCACACATGTTAGTCGGGCTAACCTTATCCATCGAGTTCCTCTCCGCTCCGTTCCTCCCCGTTCCTTCCACCCCGAGCCTCCTCCCCCCCTCCCATAGTTCCTTCTCCCGGACTCCCTCCGAGCTCCTCCTCCCAAAGCCCACGGCTGCCCCAAATCCGCGGCCTCACCGCCTCTGGACATGCACCGCGGATCCGGCCCCGCCCGCCACCGCCCCTCAGCCCAGCTCCTCCCGTGGAGGAGGACGAGGAAACCACGCCGGCCAGCTGGCGGCTTTCTCCTGAGCTCCTCCCGCGGCCAGCCCGGAGGAGGACAGGAGCAGTGGGGCATCTCGACAGGCAGCGTGGTCCTCTTCTCAACCGACCGGTAGCCGCGACCCTCCTCTTCCTCTCTTCCGGGCGCGGGGGCAGCGCCCTCTCCTCTCCTACTAGGCGTCTGCGGCTCTCCTCATGTTCCTCTTTCCTGGCCGCGGAGGGCTTCGGCCCTCCTCCTCCTCTCTCTTGGCCGCGGGGACGGCCCACCTCTCCTCCTCCTCTCCGACCGCAGGCGCGGATGCGGATCGCAGTCAGCGAGCCAGACATGGAGGAACCGATTTGGCACGGGAAGATGGGCGGGGTAATCGATTTGTGTGCTTCACGGCGAGATTGCGAGCCGCATGATGAGCCCATGGCTCCTCAAATTATTTCATTGGTTACTTATGAAAACTAGTGCAAGGTTTCAAATATTTCAGCCATTAATAATAATGTGGAAAGTTGGCTACGGCTTGGTGAATTCTGTTTTGTTGTGAAACAAGAAGATATATTGGAGGAGAAAGGCCTAGGCGGTGCATCTAGTTTTGTGCCACATGTGTTTACTTTCAACGGGTCTAATTTATGCAAGCGTGAGGAGAAGGTATTACGGCAAAATGGCTCCATGGATGTTGAGTTCACGCAGGAAGCACCAAGTTGATGGACTTGGCGTGAAAGAATGCCTAATAAGCTGGTTTGCATCATTGCCGGATTATTATACTATTTCTATGTATTTGGCTCATAGCCACGACGTGTTACGTCTTTTAATTAGTCATAGAGTCTGGTGTGTGTGGCGTGTCAGCGTGTGCAAGTTTGGTCTAACTAGGTTGTGGGCCTTGTGCCGAGTCCAAACCGGTGTCCATGCTTGCGCGCTTGTATTCACGGCTACGAGTCTAATACATAGAAATAGTATAATAATCCGGCAATGGTGAAAATCATCTTATATACCTAAGCACTTTTAGCCCGGCCCGACCTGGCCCGCTGGCCCGGCCCGGGCCCAGACCGCCCACGGACCTTACTGAGCGGGTGTGGACACAGATCTTGCAGCCCGTGAAAAAAAATCTTGGCCTGAGCCCGGCTCGAAATGCAGTTTTAGCTATTTTACACTACAAAACGCATGGGCGGCCCGCCCAAGTCCGAGCGCGGCCCGGGTCTGGCCCGAAAATTGAGGCCCGACGCGCCCAGTAGGACAGTCATGGGCAGTATTTTCTCGGCCCGAAATAACTAGGTTTTTTGGTCCGACCCGAAAAATGCTCAGGTATATAAGGTGATTTGCATCATTGGCGAATTATTATACTATTTCTATGTATTAGACTCATAGCCATGATGTGTTACGTCTTTTAATTAGCAGTCATAGAGTCTGGTGTGTGGCGTGTGCAAGTTTGGTCTAACTAGGTTGTGGCCTTGTGCCGAGTCCAAACTGGAGTCCATGCCTGCGCGCATGTATTAGGGTGTCTCGATCGTTCCCTTGTATGGGAAGATTGGTCTTATCGTGTGTTTTTGTCGAGGGTTTATCCTCTGGAGCGAAGTGGCCGCGCTACTTCTTCGTTGTGGTGGCAATGGTTGCGGATCCTTACGGGTTTGTGAAGAACTGCGTGATCAGGATCTCCTCTGGGTGCGTTGGTTCGATCTGATCGAGATCTCTCTTCTGATCGTGGTTCGTCCCGGCCACGGGTGAGAAAATTACCTATTGATGTGCTTATGCTCCTTAGGAAAGAAGACCCCATGGTGAAAAGTACAAAAGAGTCGAAGTCCCCAACTCTAGTTGACCTATGTATTCTTTGCGTGTTGTTGCTGCTGCCGACGGCAAGAAATCCATGAGACCCTAGCGAAGGGAAGGAAGGGGACGACGAGGAACTCACTGGCGAGAAGGTAGCCGACAAGGGGACAGCTGCCACCGGCGAGAGCAATGTGTTGTTGTCGTCAACACCTCCAAATCGCGCCACCGCAGAACTCCCTATGTCGCCGCTCGCCGGTCGCCGCCGTGACCCGTGAGGTCGCGTCCTCCCTTCGCACTTTGCAGCGTCTCGCGAGGGGGGTTATTTCCACCCCACCAGAGTCGTGGGATGGATACAGGCTGGTGTCAGTCATTTTCGCTGGGTTTGAGCCGGGGTCTAAACCTCACGTGGGCTAAACGAAGACATATTTAATCATGGACCGGGATTGAATACAGGTCGTGTTGATCCACGAGGGTTGGGCTCCGACCCCGGCCAATCCCAGCCTAACCGAACAAGGCCGTACGGGGAGATTGGTCTTATTGTGTGTTTTTGTCGAGGGTTTATCCTCTGGAGCGAAGAGGTGGCGCTGCTTCTTCCTTGTCGTGGAGACGGCTGCCGATCCTTAAGGGTTTGTGAAGAACTGCGTGATCAGGATCTCCTCTGGGTGCGCTGGTTCGATCTCATCGACATCTCCTCTTCGATCGTGGTTCGCCGTGGCCACGGGTGGGTGAATTATATAGGCTTGGATTGCATCTACTGTAAGCCAATCCCTCTATCATTGCTACTGCTTGTGTTGGTGATTAATCAACTGAATTATCCATCTTTTGAGTTTGCCGTGAGGACAAGATTGCATTGGAATATTGCTGCTCTCATTTATAGTTAAATATTCTACTTATCCATTGTCGTATCGGCTGCTATACTACTAAAAGATCACAATACTTTTGGGGTTTTGAATTGTGAATTCAGTGAACACAATTTTAATCATTGTTGTGCCGTGAAAGATTGGGATAAATTCTTGGACATCGTGTCGTCGTTATCACCGTGGGAGCCTCGCCAAACCTCGCATGAGCAGGGGGGCTGAATGGCGAGGAGGATTGCGACGGTATTTTGTCGAGGCTATTTTGTCGAGGAGGACAGCGTTTACACTGGGGTTTTCTTTTTGAGATGGAGAGTCTTTTGGAGTTGCTCTAAGCAGGAAAATAAAAGAGGAACAAACTCACCTGAGATGTTGCTATTCAAGCCCACAATCTATATGATTTGCACTCACTAGTACAGAAGTTCACATCCATGACAAAACACTTTCGTCACGGAACAAGCCAAATTTGTCATTGAAAACCTTATGTGACGAATTTATGACGATAAAATCGTCGTAGAACACGCGTAACATTTGGCGCACGTGCGAATCGACATTTTTATCACAGAACTGCTCCTTTTCAGTGACGAACACGTTTTTCGTCATGTAACCACTCGTCTTCTATGACTAGTGAAAATCGTCACTAATTTCGTCTTGAAAGTGACCGCCTGGCGGCGTGGTCCGTTGCCACGCGGCGGGCCGGCACGGCAGTTCCCGGCCGGGCGGCGTGGCTCGGTTCCACGTTGGACGCTGACGTGGCTACATGGACGACGACATGGCTGCTACGTGGACGATCGCGTGGCAGGTGACTTGGCAATTGATGATGTCATCAAGGTGGCCTAATTTTTTTTGGAACCAACAGGGACTAGCCCACTAAATTATACATACACATCCCATGTAAAATAAAATCAGCACACCAAATTTCAACTATTTTTCCATACCAATTCATTCAACAGTAAGCAATTAGAGCCCAATTTATAACAACAATAACATCCCAATTTCAACATTTAACAGTAAGCAATTCCAACCCACAAGTAACAACATCACATATGTTCCTATTCAGAGTAAACAACAGGTCACATGCATTTGTTAATCACTAGCGATGCAGCATAGAAAATCAAGTCTATTTCCTTCTAACTTGTCAAAAGGAAACGTAAGTTTGACGAGATATGCTCCAGATTGCGACCTTCCCCATCCGCTTGCTCTTCTTCATGCTTACAAGTGAGCACAAGAGAAAGATACAACAGAGGGTGGAAATATATCCCTTCAAAAATCCTCCTCCTGGAGGAGGGAAAGCAAAAGGAAGCGCAAATTTGACAAGAAAGATACAGTAGTGGGGTTGGGCTTCTCTCCCGGACCGTGATCTTTCCGTCGGCTTGTTCTTCACGATGCGGGAGGTTGGACTACTCTCCCGACCGATGCCAAATCACAAGGAAATATATCAAAAGGATTTTCTAGCAATTGTGCTAGAGGGATGAGCAACCCAATCACCCATATCACAAGAATTCTTCTAGCAACTGAGAGAACGAGGAGGAGGAAGAAGAGAGAAAAGCAAAAGCTTGCGCCCTACAAGATCTATTCTTTGTGCCATAGCTAGATCTAGATCTAGAGAAGAACGAAGCAAGTGAGGAGGACCGATAGGTGTGGGTCTCTTTTATAGCAAAACAAGGAAGGGATAAGATCGGTTGTCAAAAAAAAGAGGAAGGATAAGATCAAGAGCACGGAAGCGAGAAGGTTCCCAAGAAATTGATGCCAGATCCGGTCAAGGGGGAAATAGTTGCCCAGTCAATGGCTAAGAGCAGAGGCAATGATTCCAATGTAGAATTAAAGGATACACGGATTAACCAAATGTCGTCTCCAATGTAGAATTAAAGGATACGCGGATTAGCCAAACGTCGTCTGCAATGGAGAATTAAAGGATACGCGGATTAGCCAAACGTCATCTCCATTGCATACTTAAACCGTGTTTGGAAACAAATCTGATCTTCTCCTTCCAAAATAATTTAGATCCCCGCCTTCATCTACCCGCGAAAAACAGCAATCGCCTACTCCTCATCATCACCATTCCCAGTAGGAGATGAATAGCATCTTTGGGAAGAAGCAGCGGCACCACCGTCGCTGCTTGGACCTCCTCAAGACCTCCGCATTGAGATTGCGGTGCGGCGTCGGTCGCGACCTCGGAGCGGCCCTTGGCTGACCTCCAAAGCCTCACGCGGTACTTGCTCGACCATGCGCGCGTGTGCGCCACCGCTGACGTCGGCCGGCATTTGTCGATAGAGGGGATAAGAGACGAGATTTCTTGGGTGTGGGACCCCACTGCCAACAAAGCCTTCCTTGCTATGCTGACCGATCTCGAATCCGGAGGCTTGCTTCTTCTCGGGATCAAAGCCGTGTTCATGGAAAGCAGGGAAAGCAATGATCTCGGCGCCACCGAGGCGGCACGATGCGCGGCCTATCTATACATCATCTTGCTCTGAGGACAATGGCGGTGCCGCCGCCGACAACACCACAAAGCGGTACATGAGGCGGGTCGCGGCGGCGGCGGCGACGCCGGTGGGCTGAGCAACGAGGGGTGTTTGCCTTTGCGCGAGAAGGCCGCGCGTGCGATCCACTCCTCGATGTGGCGCATTTGGGATGAACCGCCGCCTCGCACGGGTCGGCGATCGGCCGTCGAGCGCGGCGTGCGGTGTGGATCAAGGATGGCTTCGTATTTCTCTGTTTTGCAGGGAAGACTGTAGGCTCCGCCGCGAAATGGTGAAGTTCGAACGGAGTATTGGATTAGAAAATCAGTAGTGGATTAGCTTTTGTATGTTGCTCGTATTATCTGTGTAAATTTTTGGAAGAGCGGCAAAGCCGACGCGGATTATCGGTCCCGTGTCATTAATGACTGTGGGGCCCAGTTCTATTCGAATGAAGAACAGTTTGCATTTCTCCTTTTAATCTGCAATCAAATGTTGTATCATGTATTTCTTCGTCGTAATTAGTCCAAATTTGATTTTTTCTAGATTTTTCTAAAATCACCATCTTTTCATTAATTTTATTGTTTAGTGTATATTCCATTTCTTGAATAATGTTTATATGCCATATTTTGTTCGTTGTAAGTACAACAACATATAAATAATATTTGTTTTACACAACCATTAGTGATGAAACTTTGCATTTTGTAAGCTTAAGGTGAACACAAGGTTTTGTTAAGTTTTCAAATGCATATGAGTTCGAACATGTTGCAAATTGAGTTCGAACATGTTTGTGGAAAACTTCATTGATATTTTATTCAAATACTAAATGTCCAAATATGAATTGTTCATATTTTATGATTTTAGGTGATGTTTTATGGGCTCTAATATTTTAGGAAGCAAGTTTCATTCCAAAAAAATAGTGAGCGGACCCACGCGTTAGTGTCATGTACCAATATAAAAAGATAATTGTTGCCTGCCGGACCCAACTGCCAACAACGGCGATGCAGGTTCGCTTAACTCGCGTCGGCAATGACTATCCATTGTCTCTAAGATCTAATTCATCACAACAGATCTCCAGTTCATTACAATGGATCTCGAGTTCATCACAACAGGATGAACACATATTATAGGAGATGCGGATGGATCTACTCGCATCTATTAGATCGAGTTCATGACATACAAAATCCAACAACCAAACTAATTAAGTAAGCAGTTCATGATCGACAAACAAAATAAGCAGTTCATGTCCAACAACCTAACGAAGACACAAACACACACATTATTACTATACATGGTAGAGGATCCCGCCGGAGCCGCCGTGAGCCGCCCGTGGCTGCCGCTGTCGGTGCCGTCGTCGAAGTTGAAGTGGCGGCCAGCCCACTTGACCACAGGGAGGTTCTCGAGCTTTTCAGCCAACCCGTGGATCCTAAAGGCGAGACCCTTCACGCTCGGGTCCTTGTCCACTTCATGAGGCGCCTTGATGTCAAAGGCCTCGCCAACATCTTGAAGCTTTCTGAACGCGCTCCTGAGCAGGTCGACGGTGAGCTTAGTGTCGTCGCAACGGTTCCTCATCGTCCCTTGGTCGCGGCTCCTTCCTTCTCCAACTTCCTCGGCGGCGGCTTTCGTCATCGCCGTCGTCCTCGCCCCCCGCTTCACGGCGATGGGGCACTCGACGCCATCTCCGCCTTTGTGATCTCTCGGTAACCGGAGATTTGTAGTGGTGGATCGCGAGGAGGAAGAAGAAACGAAAGAGATGATAAGCTTATGGAAGAAGCGGGAAAGGGGAATGCGGGGGAGTTATATTGACAAGGCAGCGAAACCGTCAAGCGCCTCGCCCCCACCCACTACTCCACTAGTGCCACTGCGAAAACCGGTCCAAAACACGTGGCCTTTCAATTACGTAGGAAGGTGAAGGGCAGGGCAATGGTGTCGGGCCCACTCGTCGGCGTCGTGAGCCAAAGCTGCGCCTTTTCAATTTCCGTATATTGTTTTAGATGGCGAGTTGCCTTTTTCTATTTCAACCCTCGCCTTTCAATTTCAACCGTCATCGCCTTTCAATTTCAACCTTGTCGCTTTTCAATTTCCAAACCCGTCGCTTTTCTATTTCCTCCTGTTCTCCTTGATGGCCGCGATGTGCTTGATGTTGCTGCTGCCAGATGATCTTATCACCCAGATCATCATCCACTCCATCAAGGATGAGCCCGTCATTCGTTTTCTGATCCTTCGTAATCAGATCTACGGCACCTTCCAGGTGCATCTGCGACTCGATGTGGTACTACGCGTGTCTGCGTGAGCTTCGTCAGGTGTGCAGGAATCGCTACGTCAGATCGTGCTTTGAGTGGCGCTTCCGCGAGGCCAATCATCCTGAGTCCTTATGCTTTGAGGGGATGGAGAGGTTGATGAGGCGGCAGAATCCCGATAAGGGTCTGAAGCTCATCGGAGATGCCGCTGCTAAAGACTTGGTCGCAGTACTTCTTAGCGATCTTTGAAATCTGTTGCAACCTTGCGGACCGCCATAGCCGCTCCACGAAATTAGCGGCCCCATCACCGACGGGCGGTGGAAGAACCACAACCTGCAGCGGTTGCGCTACCTCGTCATATAGGATCTCGACAACATTGCGTGGTGGTACTAGCATCGTGACAGTGATGATGACATTCCGTTGCTGCCCATCCAGAATCCCCATGTCTGTATTTGGGCAGCGGGATGTAGGCACTACGGGCCGGAGACCTCAGAGATCATCCACTACTGCAGCGCTGAGTCTCGCATCCGTCATGAGTTCGACCTCTGGACGCATAACTTCAGCGTCGCCGTGGAGTACGCCGTCAGCAGGATGAACATCGGGATGTAGGCGCAAGCATCAATGAACATTATCTATCTTGAATGTAAATTATTAGATATTACTAAACACGGATTTGATTTTATCGGGACGTCAGTTTTTAATCGGTTTTTGATAAACAAGATTATTTGATTTTTCACGTTTGTGAGTCAAATCGGAGGTTGCGGTGGTCTCATTTGCCGCCGACGAGGCCTAGGGTGCCCTCTTGGGTGTCAAAACCGCCGAAGCGGGCACGGCGGGGGCGGCGGCGGGCGGCGGTGCCCTCTGCTTCCTCCTTTGTTCTATTGGAGAATGAAGAACAGTTTATCCGTCCGCGTCGTCAACGGCATTTCTCTTTTTAATCTGCAATCAAATTTTGTAACATGTATATCTCCATCGTAATTAGTCCAAATTTGATTATTTTTTCTAAAGTTTTCTAAAATCACCATATTTTCATTAATTTCATTGTTTAGTGTATATTCCGTTTCTTGAACAATGTTTATATGCCTTAGAACAATGTTTATATGCCTTATCTTGTTCTATGTAAGTACAACATATAAATAATATTTGTTTTCCACACCTCCTGTAATGAAACTTTGCATTTTCGTAATCTTAAGGTGAACACAAGGTTTTGTTAAGTTTTCAAATGCATCTGAGTTCGAACATGTTGCAAAGTGTGGAAAACTTCAATGTTCAAGGAACATTCTAGGAAACTATGTGAGAGATGTAGATATTTGTACACAAGTATATTATTCCTTCATTGAAACCATTTGAAAATTTGAAGACAAGTCTAGGTACCCAAATTATGCTGCCAAGTCCACCGGAGAGTCGTTCAAGGGCATGCCAGTAATTCCCTTAAACACAGTTACACGCGCAGTTCCTCAGGGGATATATTCGGCTACTCGCTGGACAGATCCACAACGCCCGCACTCTCCCCGCCGCTGCCCTGCTCCTTTTCCTGCCCTAGTCGCCGCAACACACTCCCCGCTCGCCGCGCAGCCTGCTATTCTCACCCCACCGCCTGCCTCCTGGCGTGACGACGGTGGAGGACGCATTCTTGGCGTGCGGGACGACTTCCCGGCCAACCTAAAGATGGTGACGCGTGGATCCGTCATCCCTCGCCATGATGATGGCCGGCCACCTCGAGCCCGAGCCGGCGTGGATCCGGCCCCTCCGACCATCACGAGAACAACTACTTCATTCGCGACAGAGGTTAGTCCTGCTTGAACCCCTAATGCCCTCTCGCTGCTCGAACACCCAATCTGCTATATATTCATGTCAAGGTGGATTAGGGAGACATGCCTTAATAGTTCATTTTAATTGATTGTCTGTGGATTTGATGGATGGATTTTGTTGCTCCAAGTCTGTTTGAATAAATTGTTGCTAACAGATGAAGTTATATCAATGGTTGAAATTCATTTTCATGTTAAAGTGCTACAATTTTTGCCTTTGTAAATTCATGAAAAGCATTGAGGATTAATGCATACTTCAATTCTGCTATGCTTTGAATGTACCAGATCGACATATATGCTTTGGACCTGTTAGCATACTTTAATTCTACTATGCTTTGAATGTACCAGATCGACAGTTATGCTTTGGACCTATTAGCATACTTTAATTCTAATGGCCACATAATGTCAGTGGGAAATGCATCGCAGTGGTTTATAATGTAGTGATGAATAGACTGTCCTATGCTTTGTTGTGAGTGTTAATTATTTCACTACTGTCATATATATTGTTATTGTTGGTGTCATGATGTGTTTTTAGTGTTGTTTCACTACAGTCATATATAATGTCATGATTGCTTTATCCTCTTATTGCATGTAGACATGGAACACACAATCCATTGCTGCTGAAGTTGGATAAGAAAGCAGTTGAAGAAATTTATTTTCTACTTTGATATATAAGTATATTGTTGTGTCCCTGTCAAAATGGTTAGCACCTATCCCTGTATGCTAATTAAGTAAAATATGAGTTGTGTATGTCTATGCTGATTTTATTTACGACTTGTAATGATTTCTAGTCTAATATCACTATTTTGCTGTCAAAGAAAAAAATTTATCTAATAAGAATTTTGTTTAGATTTTCAGTCTTGCTTATGTTGCTCTACTGACAACCTGACATATTATCTATGCAGTCTCCCACAACAACAAACTCCTCTACCTCCAGTGCCCCATCACAGCCCATCGGCGGTAAACCTTCTTCACAGGGTCACTCGGCCTGCACGCTGCGAATAGTACTCGATCCCGCTGGTCAAGGACACAAACCAAATGGCAAGTGAAGTTGGCGCAAGCTGGACTTGATTCCAATTTTTGGCCTACCCTAGATCTTTGCGAGGATAGATTTGTATTGATGCGTGGCCTCATTGCTTGGGAGAGGTGTCAATCAACAAGGCGGTTGATGATCTCTCACCAATTGAGAAGGAACATCTATTCACGCTTTTAGAGGAAAAGCTAGATTACCCGGCCAACTGGAAGAATCATTCGCATAAGAAGGCGGTTAAGGCAGCTATATCGAGATTGGAACCTTACAATGGTGGTTCAAGGCCCATTTAAGAAAAATATGTGAGTGAAGAGGAACCTCCCTTTGCGAAGCATGCCTTTTGCGACAACAATCGGGATATGTTTGTGCAGGAAACCAATTCTCCTTCATTTCAGCAATTGAGCCAAGAGATGAAACAAAAGAGAGCATTGCATAATAAGCCACACAAGACAGGCAGAAAAGGTTATCGTGGTAAAAGGAAAGAGTGGGAGGAGGAGGACTAGTGCACAGAAGGAAAATGGAACCATTGGGACCAATTTCCTGGACGATCGAGACCTTATCCGCGGGTAAGGGTAGGAAAGAAGAGGAAGAATACTAGTGAAGGAAGCGGGGACATAACATTCAGTAACCCTGCGGTGGTGGGGGTAGCAGATAGGGTGAAAACACTTGCAGCTCAGGGTAGCGATGGTTCTTTCTCACGGGGTTAGGAGAATGATATCCTCACCGCGCACTTGAGACTCCAGAGCATCGAGGTCGGGTCCGAGGCATGTCTAGTTCACTTGGCTGGGGTAAAGGGTTTGGTGAAGAGTTTGCTGGAATGTACAGGAAGAAGAGGAACAAGAGGTCTGATGATATGATGGACATAACATTTAAAACAGTTGTCCATGCTCTAAGACTAAGCATCGAAATCCGAAACCTTCCCAATTACCGGCCTTTGTCGTAGCAGCGAGGAAGAAGACGTGCATGGTAGTGAGGAAGAAGATGCGCATGGCAGCGAGGAAGAAGATGCGCATGACAGCGATGAAGATGCGGCGTGGCGAGCAAGACCATTGGAATGTCAACGAGGATGAAGCGAGTCAAGTGCAGTGATAGTCGATCACCTATCTTTGGACAAAATAGATGGTGAGAGCCAACCACATGCAGCCTTTTGGATGGCACAGGGATTAATGTGGCTCTCGCACTAGCGAAAGTCTTTCCATTTCAAAAGGCTTTCCATGCAGTACCGGTGCAGGATGGGTATGTTGTGGGCAACCTACTTATGTGTGGCCAATCGGGTCACTACCCTCGCCTGCACCAAATGATGGGGTGACATAGCAACCCTAGCCGAGGCTCTCGTTCAAAGGATCCAATGGCCAAATAAGGGATCCTCATACCACCCATGACGAGACATCCCAACCACGAAGCCGAATAGGTAGCAGCGGTACAGCATTAGATGGAGGTACTGCAGCTCAGTGTCAGCAAGAGAAGGCTCAACAGCAGCAGCAGCAGTAGCAGATCAGCAAAACTACGCAGCAGGAGGCGTCGACAATAGCGGAGGAGCCTGAGCAAACTCCGCCTAAGCGCTGCAACATGAGGATAAGCAGAAACAAACAGCCTCTGCAGCAGCAGGAGGAGGAGCCCAGCCAATCTCCACTGCAGAAGGAAAACCAGGCCAGGAAACCTCTGTCTAAAGATGAGATTCTTAACTGTATTATTGGGACAGAACAGGAACCAAAATACAAGCCTGGTGCACCTATGTTTTCAGAAGCGGACTTAGAGGCTGCTGGACCAAATTGTGCCGAGTTGAATGCTTACGTCATAGAACACGATGAAGGATAAACTTGCCTTTCCGAAAGGTGGATCAACACTACATTCAAGGTGGTGGTGCTTTAATGTTAAACATTGCATTCAGTAGCGTGTATAACCTTAAAACCGGCTTCTACGGATGTTACCTTCTTAAGGTTGTGGACATTGTAAGTCCCTTAAAACCTAAAAAGATATTTCTTTAATTTTGACCACAAAGTTCATGCATGCTAACAATTTGATTTTTTGTAGGAAAATGATGGACAAGGCAGCGGAGATGCAGATCAGTGTTGGGTTTTTAGATCCAGATATTTTCACTTCCACAAATATTTCTCAGCATTCTGGCCTTGTAATAAAAGCAATCGCAAATGCAATGAACAACGACTACGTGGTGGGTGCCTACTACAGCCTTTGGATAACACTGATCATCTGTATGAAGTTCAAAGAGGTTTGGTATCTAGATTCTTCTAAACAACATCCCGCGTGAAAGTTCAGAGACCCCAAAGTTGTTGTGGACTGGTCAGTATCTTGTAGGTTTTGTTCACAAAAATTCAATCTCTTAGTGTTTCTAATCGGTATTGCTGATCATGCAGGGCCTTTGGTACATGTGCACAGGACGGAGTGACAAAAGGAAAGAAAAAAAAGCCAAAAGCCACAACACTCAAGCACAAACCAAATCTCGATGTAAGACCGAGATTTTTTTATGGTCCCTTCTTACCTACTGTATCTGTCCCTAAATATAAGCATTTGTTGACTTTTTCTGATCATGTTTGACCATTCGTCTTACTTAAAAAATTTATGAAAACATTATTTATTTTGTTATGATATATTTTATCATCGTATATATTTTAAGTATATCATAATTATTTTTACATTTTCATAAATTTTTTGAATAAGACGAATGGTCAAACGTGCATCACAGAAATTGAAGAATGCTTATATTTAGGGACAGAGGGAATATTTGGTACTGCATTAACTTGTCATTTTGGTACCTTGACGCAGTGTGCTCAGCAGCTATGGTGGTACTCTTTGTGTGGATTCCATGTGGCATTCAATATGTTAAGACTACTCGATGACATACCTAACATCAAGAAGGCTGCTGTAAGTAGATAATAATGCTCAACCTTGTCTCTGCTCATATTCTCCATTTGATTTTAGAAACTAATTTCTACTTGTATTCTCATAAATGAGTGTATTTTGTAGGATTTTAAAGCTGCCGTAGATGTTTCCACAGAAGATCTAAAGCGGGTCCGGGAGATGGTGTACAAGTACATTCTTAAGGAGACCACCAACCGAAAGGGCAACTTCTTTAATGGTGCATCGTGAGTTCATTGTAGCCAGAAACTTGAAACTTGCGGCATTCAGTCTTCTTTAGTCAGTTGTTGTTGCCTAAGAAACACCGCTTGGCTTGCTTGGTTGGGGTCGAGATCTTTGCGGTTCAGCGGTTTTCGATGACTCCATCCAAACAAGCCCTGATGAGTAACTTGAAACTTCATGTGATCTTGCTTGTCTATAAATGTGATCTTGCTTGTCTATATCTATGATGTGAGAATGTGTTTGTGATGTCTCCTTGCTGTGGTGGCTGCCATATCGGTTCGGATGGCGAGGATGCGACCTCTCGATGGTGCCAAATCCAGGTTGGTTCCGAGGATGAAGCCGACAGCGAGCAGATTCTTGTAGGGGTGGCCTCACGTACCAGCAGCGTTAATTAAAGCTCGTTACAAACACTGATCAGTGAGTAACGGACTTCATTTAGAACGCCCGTTACAAACATGTCAACAATGTAATGGGCAGCGTAATAGCCCATTATCAATACTGACCGGTGGGCCCCAGAACTTTGCCCGTTCGTCGAGATAGAGGAGACGCGGGTTGACAGCACGCGTCTCCGATGTTGAATTCCTGTACCAGGCTCTGTTTTGGCGCCCATTACCAAAGTTCCCTGTGGGCCCACAGAAACAGCCATTGCACGTGACCGGTGACTAGTTGTGGTAACGGTTGTTGTTTGATGCCCGTTACGAATCCTAGTTGTGCTGAGACGCGCTTGAAATAGATGCGTCTCATTTCGTCAAGACAGAGGAGACGCAGGTACAAAGAACACGTCTCCGATGTTGAGTTCCTGTAACGGGCTTTGTTTTGGTGCCCGTTACCAAAGTTGTCTGTGGGCCTAGAGAAACAACCATTTCATGTGACCGGTGGCTTGTTGTGGTAGCGGTCGTTGTTTGATGCCCGTTACGAATATGTGTTATCAGTAACGGGCATTAGCCCGTTACCTTTCTTTGCTCATTTGTAACACTTGATCGGTAACAGGCGCTTTGCCCATTACTAAAGGCAATCTATGCCCGTTACCAAAGTGAGTTTTTCACGTAGTGTCTCCCACGGTCGGTGGGGCTCACATGTGGCGGAGATCTACCGGGACTGGCGGGGCTCGTGGCCGTGCTGGCCGCCGGGGCTCCCGCGTCGTGCTGCGCGCACCCGATGTTGCGGCGGTAGAGCTCCCACGCGCGCTAGAGCTGTGAAGGAAGGGAATAGAACGAATCAGCACAACTTACCGATGGCAGGCGGGTAAATTTCTCAAAAACTCAAATCCAACGCCGGAGAAAGTAGGGTGTGGGCTGATTTGTGATTTACACTACGTGAAAGCACCTGCTTTTGTGAAAGCAGTTGCCAGCGTGCCCCCCTTTGGTTCAGCTTCCGGCTTTTTGGAAAAGCCACAGCCGCCGGAAGCCGAACCAAAGGCCCCCTTAGTGTACTAACTAGGTAAATTGGTGCACTTATAGTTCAAATTTACAAATGAATGCATTAAACAAATCAGATAGCATTCAAATTTTCTTCCAATCAGTAATTTTTGTTCAATTAAAGTTGTTAATGGTAAATCAACTATGCACATTACTTATTGGTTCATTAATTAAACTGAATCAAATTTTAGAATTACACTATTAGTCATTAGAGTACCGAGAGACTAAAGTTCGTAAAAAAGTGACCCTACGACCTTAGACTTTTTTTCTACATTTGATGTATTCAACAATATTAGAGAAGCATGCCTGTTTATGTTATTTTAGCTCATTTTTTCTTTAAATTAGTACATACGACTTTAAAAATATTTATAGTAAAATTATCAAAGCTATTAATTGTTATTAGGTATTACCATATTCTATTTTCATCCGAACAAGAATGCATACAATCAATCTTGAAATCAAAGTTAAATATGGAATTAAAAATATTCCTAATCAAAATTTAATCTTTGTATATAAAAAGTTATCAAAGACATAATAATAGTTTTCTAAATACCGAAGGTTCTAGTCCATACCGAAATACGTTACCATTAGGACATGAATATCAATCGTCAAATAATGCATACTGACTTAATTCGACGCGAATATACTGTTGTCCAGTATTAGAAATTATACTGTTTGTGATAACATTTAGACCGTAGATGCATTGATTTGAACACTAAGTTAAGCTTTTACATGTTCTTGGACCACTTTGCACCCATCTATTAAGTTATTGTGCTAAATTGAGCACTTTACAACTTGTTGGACCAATTCGCACCCACCTGACAAGTTATTATACTAGATTGAGCATGTTAAAGTTATTGGACTAATCTACACTTACCTGACAAGTTGTTGTATGATGAATGCAATTTACTCTTAAGAATATCACATTAATCCATATTTATTTTAAATTAATCATATAATAAATAAAACTATCAATAAATGAATATTTTTATTATATATACATTTACCAAACAAATAATAAAAAATACATGAAAAATATTTTCATGAATACATAAATAAACTGGAGTAGTTAAAATTAAACATTATGTTCATGTATTTGTACTATTAAAATTAATGATATTGGTCATTAAATTTAAATATAACTTTTAAATTGTTTTATGGATGCAATATTTTTAATATTAAAATTAATGTCATAATCATTAGTGATGGATATAATTTTCTTCAATTATACACTATCATTATTAGTGTTCTATTGAACATAATTTGCCATTAGTTATAAAGACAACTGACAGTTTTATATAGTCGAATACGGATAGTGCCGGATATTGCGGAATATGGATGTGGAATAGGATAGAGAGAAAATCGAAAAAACGAATTCAGATGTATCCACTTTACTACCACATTTAAATTCGAATATGGATACAAATATCTATATTTATATTTTAGCGGATACAGATATCAGATAATTCAGATTCCATTTTCATATTTCCGTCCATAATGTAAGATGACTTCCGGCACCGTCATCCGGGATAGCACCCTATCTATCTATCTATCTATCTATCTATCTATCTAATAGGCTATAAAACAATTAGAAAAGAGTTACCTCCAGGTTAATATATATATATAAGCGCATCTTCATCGCCACCGCAACAAGAACATTGGTGGCAGGGAAGATGGGGTCCATGATTCGTTTCACCGTGGTCGTCCTCGCGATAGCCACAGTCGTCGTGGCTCTCCTTGCCTCCACTGGTGATAACTGATCTCTCTGCGTCTCCTTCAATGTTTTTCTCAATAGCTTCATATATATATATATGCGGATTTTGTATATCATCCTGGGCGCTGATGAAGTGACCGGGTATGCATCTATGCAGGCTACGCAGAGAAACCGGCACTGCCACATTCAACACCAGCGGGAGAGATTTGTGGTCCACTGGCGGAGATCCCTCCTAAACGTACTTGCGGAGACTGGTGCAGAATGCAGGGCTTCAAAATTAAAAGATTGATCAGAGATAAATGCTGCTGTTGGATCTCCTCTGCCACTTGGATCTCCAATGGATTAAACCATTCCCGTTGAATAAATGGCACTGGTGTTGCCGCCCTGGAGTACCTATTTGCGGGATGAATAATGTAAAATACATGATCCATTGCTATCTAGGACTTGGACCCAAAATTTTAATCAAACTCGATCAGTTTATGGAGCGGTACGGTTGACGTCCGCTCTCCCTCCTTATCCGTACCACCCTATCCTCCCTCTCTCACATCTCCTTCCACCAGTCACCAGTTATCCATAGCCCGCTGACCGCTGACCACCGGAAAGCAAAAATGCAAACCTATTGGCTGTGGCCTGCATTATCTCTACAAAAAGTTTAAAAGGAGAAAACTCCGTCCTCCCTACTCCCTCCGCTCGCGTGGTCTGCCGACTATCGGCGTCTTTCCTCGCTCGCGCGGGTCGGCGCCTCGGCAGCACCCATAACACCGCACCTCCGATCCAATTCAACCGCTCGCGTGCCGTCGGTGCCTCGACACTCCCTGCGGCGTGATTCCGCCCGTCGATCCGCATCGCATCGCCCGCTTTCACGGAAACCTAAATCGCAGTCCTCCTCTCCTCGATACACGCATGGTGCCGCCCAGAATCTAGGGATCATCGACCTCGCCCCAGGGCTCACGGATCCATGACTCATCGATCGCCATGATCGGATCACGGCGTCTTGGTCCACTCCCGCCCAGTACGGACGGCGGAGAAACCCATCTGCACCCCATGCTGCGCCCTGGCTCCGTGACGGCTACCAGCTGATTTGATGTACGTGCTCCCGCCCGTGATTTGCATCCTTATTTCTTGCGTGTGTAGTCGGCTTTGCAGATTAGTTTTCCTCTCCTCAAAAGATAGATTCTTGGTTGACGTAGCCCAGCCGTCAGCAGGCCAAGCATTATAGGCAATTAACAATGGCTTCTTTCCCACACAATCACTGCCTGAATCGGCTGTCTGTTCTTTGGTGTGAATTCGGTGTTGCAGAAAATGCCAAAACCTGCTTCGTTCTTCTAAAATTGCACTTGCGCCATATAGATCGCAGCTATCTCCTGTAGTGGCTTTGGATCAGTGCAACCACCTCGATCTCTCGCTCTGTGGCTGGTCAGTGGTCACACACCATATATATACTTGGTGCATCATTTTTATTTTACTTGGTATGTTTGGTACTAAAAATGAATGATGCGTGATTAAATTGCGTGGAATGAATCTACAATTACATACACCACAAACATTAATTAGCCTAGAGTGTATAGCTGCGACATAGCCAACATTTCATTGTCATAAAGAATTAAACTTGCAGGTGATTTTTACGAGTTGATCTGCCAATAAATCATAATATTAGAAAGGAGAAAAAATACCGTCCTCCCAACGCCCTCCGCTCGCGCGGGTCTGCCGAGAGGATCGACGACGTCCCCTCCGCCGCACGGGTCTGCCACGCCCACTTGCCGTCCGTGCCGCGATCTTTGGGAACCGCACCGCGATTGCCGTCCGTGTCTGCAATTTTTGGAACCCCACCACGAGGCCTGCATAAACCTAATTCCCTCCTGCGACCACATACCGCTTAACTTCTTCAATTCATTAATCAATGTGTGGCATCAATACATAAACACAAATCTCGCCTCTAGACCTTTTGAGATACTGACTTTATATATTTTGATTGAATACTGTACCATTCAGTAAGGTGTTTTTTAGTAGCCAATATTCTGGATTTGAAAATAAATATGAAATGCTTACCATTTGAAAATTTATGCTATTTAACATGGAGTATTTGTAATATTGAGCTATGCAGCGGTGAGCATTTATTTATTGATCCGGCTTTAAATATACTTCTTGCTGAAAGTTGAAACCTGTTAAAAATAATTTTCGACCTTTCACTTCCTGGTGGGTTATGTAGCACATGTGTGTTCCATGCTAATGATTTTGCGAACATTATGTGCCATTCTCATGTTGAGAACATAGTTTCTGCATGATTATAAAAGAGTTGCCTAACAGGTTCACTGCTGTAACCTCCCTCCTTTGTCGTTGATCCATATTATATTTTGGAAGTAACAAAATTGGATTGTTTTAATAGGATAGTTTATGCCCACCGTAACGAGGACGTTGTGAACATGGGAACAAATGGAGGTATGCTGGAGGGTGCCGCTTGGGGACATCACCAACACTAATGGCCAAGGTTAACCACTCATACCAATTAACTTCTTCAATCATTGATCAATGTGGCATCAATACATATGCACAAATCTCTAATAATTTTTTAACTAGAACCAGACGGGGCTGAACGTAAGAGGCAAAGAGAGAGAGAACGGTTTGCATTGATGTCAGCTGAGAAGAAAGATGAGAGGAACAGGAAAAAACGAGAGAGACGATTGATCAATAAACAGCGGGGCGGATCGAATTTATGTTCTGGTGCCGGTAATGTGCATGTTGAAGGTATTAATTCTTATGCCCATATCCAGTTCATGAACATAGACAGTTCCTCATTGGCCTGGCTTTAATGTGTAGAAGAGGGAGATGAAAATACTAAGATGCAGCTATCGAGAGAGTTGAATGAACATGGTGAAGTTATTATTTCCTTATGTCAATAATATCCAGTTTTCATGATCAAGAGCAGTTGCTCAACATTAGTATCTTTATTATGTATTATGTAGAGGAGGATGCACACATGAATGTGGATGAAGATAGTCAATGGCTTCGTAGGGGAGAGTTAAATGAAAGGACCAAATACCCTGATGGGAATAATAGTGTTCCAGGTGCTTACCCACTCATCTTTTGTATTTTTTTTGTGTGGACATTCTGTCATGTTTTTTGTTGAGATGCTTGGTCAATTGAAGTGTGTGTTATTACCGAGGGATCTGGCGTATTCAGTAATGATGAGGGAACGTCAATAATGCATGGCATCGACCCTATGAACGAAGGAGGTAACTATATTGACCAATAATTTCATTATTGATTGCTTAATATTGGAAAACTTGTGTTTTTAGATGCTTGGCCAATCGAAACATGTAGGTTGTCACTCTTTCAGTTAAAGTTTTAGTACTTTCCACAACTACTAAGTTTAGTATCATTCTGGTTGCCCATTTGCTATCATCTTGAATCTAGCCTTGCTTTTCTTTGAAAATAGTATATATTCTATATAATTTGGTCATATATACTTATTACGGACCCACATTAGTGTAAAAGAAATAGACCAATACAATTAATATTGGAAAACATGTCATCTCAGTTCTAAAAGTACTTTATTTTCCTATAATTAGATCAAAATGGGGCACCAAGTGATAGTTTGGAAGCTCCTTTAGACACACACGCTCGGACCGAGGTGGTGTACGCATCAAGATGAAGATAATTCTGAGTTGATATGCGTTCATCCGATATTTGTTAGCTGTTATGGTTGCCATGACAAATCTTCACTCTAGCCGCTATGGTTTTGCCATAATTACTGGGATCGTTTTATCAGTAGATTATTTAGTAAACTTTACATTGATGTGGGAATAGATGCCTCATGTAAATTGTGTCTTGTATTTTTTACTACTTGTTGCAAATAGATTTTTTAGTACTTTCCTAAAATAGATTCTTTTAGTGGCATACAAATTGGCATTTTTTAACAATTAGTTGTTTAGGAAAAATTATGTCTTGGGAATAGATGCTCTGTTACACCTTGCGGTTATAGATGCATGAAAAATATTACCAAATATCACTCGCACTTAAAGTTTTAGTATGGTGCCAACATAAAGTTTACTACCATTCTGGTTGCCCATTTGCAATCATCTTGAATCTGGCAGCTTTGTTTTCTTTTAAAATATTATAGATTCTATAAAATTTGTTAGACATATACAAATTAATGTAAAATAAACAGATCACTACAATTCAATTTAGGTGGTGTAGATGAGTCAACCGCGTTGAACAATCACAATGAGTCTAAGTCCGATCAAGGAAAAGGCTGGCTAGAGAACGTTATGCGTGTGTCTCCGGGAAGAGGGCGATGATAAATAAGAGGCGTGATGCCGCCGCCAAGAGGATACTTAAGACGCCCGAAGAGATAAAGGAAAAGGCAAAACAGAGCAAGAGGGACTACAAAAAGAAGATGAAAGAGCATCGTGCAAACAACTTGCATCCTGACTCTATCGCCATGGCAAACCCTCAATGGAAACCAGAACTTATATCCCCTCCTGGTGATAACCCTCCCTCAAGGCTATCGGATCAGATGGAAATCCCCGATTTTGGTGGCCGGCCTGTTTATGTCGAGGGACATGTACAGGAACCTCCCCAACAAGTAGAAACCTCAGAGACATTTCTATCCAACACTATCCATACGGAGCATCTGACTCCAGGATTGAGATATTCTCATCGAAAGCGTCGTAATCAAGAGTTTGAAGAAACCATTGGGAGGAACACGAATGGGACCATTGGTGAAAACGAGAATCATGCGAGTCAGATGACACAGTGTGTCGTTGACAACGGTAAGGAACTGGACAAACCTTATATTACGACCGACGAGTTAAAGCACATTTAACCAAACTGTGTTTTACTTCTATATAAAGGTATCACGGACCCTCGGTGACGAACATGGATTTCTTGATGTTGGAGTAGCAGACAAAATTACTTGTCCTTCGAGGGGGAGGGGGGTAGGTTGCGACACTTTATATGTGTCTCACCTGCCATTCTGCTTTTGCAGGCACTTCGTCACAAGCACCTTGCAATGAAAAGTGTACTCAGACACAACCATCCGTTGTTGATGAAGGTATGTGCCCATGAATTGCCAATGTTTAGAGACGTGCATGCTCTTCTTGATCGTATTGTGCATATTTACCTATTCCCACACTCACCACTCATGTGTGTGTTGGCGTCGATGGTGATGACCACATCGTATTCGAGGAGGATGAGGAAGAGGATGAAGGGTACCTTTTCGCGGGACAAGGTATACCTCGACGCAATTATCTCATGTTAAGTTACCATTCTATAATATCCAACATATTTCGCCTTTGACCCGTGCTGAATTTTAATAGAGGACGATGATGATGTCGTCATGGAAGTCGACCTCCCAATGGATGATGAAGATACCATCGAACCCGATGTGCCGGATCCATTCGGTGCGGTTTATGCCAATGTCAAGGATGAGACCCACATGCTAAAGCCAGTCGATAATTGCGAGTTCTGCAATGCAAAGAAGTTTGAGTCGAATCGATGGATTACGCCGCAGATGGAGATATTCATCTATCCAAAGGCCGACGCGCCCCCGGATGAACTTATGCGATTGTGGACGGCTTCAGACGCTGATGCCAGGCATTTTCGTGATCACATCAGATATTTCAATGGCCAGTTCTCATTCACTTCTTTGTACTGTAAACTTGATAGTTCAACCACTGACACCCGGAAGTGTCCCATTTACACATTTCGTGCGCATGGTGCAATTTACCATAATGTTAAGAACTTTGGCAAAGAAGAGAAGTATGAACCTGCTCACCTCGAGCTTTATTTCTACGATGATGATCCAGATCTTGATTATAGGCTCAGCAAGTGTCGTGAGAAGACTGAGCAGAAAGATAGAGAGGTCATTCGTACACTGGTTGGCATCTTCAATAGTGGCATTAATCCCTACTCGGATCACCTTCGCCCTATGGGGGAGGTAGAAAATTTTTCGGATGTCCATATTGAGTTCAACCTTGATCAACGGTTGGACCAGAGAGTATATAACAAGCCTTTAACATCAGAGGTTGCTGCCATTTGGATTGAGGGGAGTGAGCATAGGGGTCAATTTGATAATAGTGTCGCCCTCCACGGGAAGGATAGGTCATGGAAAGGCATCCGATCGTATCATGGGTGCTACGACCCCCTCTCGTACCCTCTCTTTTTTCCAAAAGGAGAGTTCGGGTGGCACAACTGCATTCCCAAAGCTGGTGTGACTGAAGAGCAAGTTAACAGAGCCCGAGCCATCCGCAAGGCGCGTGCTCAGGGGGGTGGCGATGATGATGCGGGTAATTGCATATTTCCTCTTACCAAATATTACTCAATGAACGTGGATCATGATACTAACTGAAAACTTTTCTGTGTGTAGGCTCTGCAGGGAATAAATGTGTTTCCGTGCGTGATTACTATTGCTACAAGTTGCGATGCGCCTGTGATTTTCAATCGGCAAGCGCCTGCCCAAAGAGTTTGCGTCGACACCTACGTGAAGATAGAAAGCTCACGCCTTGACTATTATCGCAACAATCGTGATACGGTGAGGCTGACCTATACTGTGGTTTGGTCGATAGCTATCGTACGGGGGTGGAAGACGCGACTGAGGTTGGGAAGCGTACCGTGCTATCACCAACGTTCATTGGTGGTCCTCGTGATATGCGGGCGTCGGTACATGGACGCGATGGCTCGGTCAAAGTATGGAAAACCAGATATCTTCCTCACTATGACGTGCAATCCGAATTGGGATGAGATAAAAAATGAGCTATATCCAGGACAAGAGGCCCAGGACCGTCCAGATCTTGTGGCTCGGGTGTTCAGGGCAAAGTTGGAGGAGCTGAAAAGGCGGTTGTTGCACAATGACATACTTGGCAAGGTACGTGCCTCACGTATATGTCGTTGAGTTCGAAAAGGGGCTTGCCATGCACACCGGTTGCTTATAATGCAAAGGAAGTACAAGATCACGTGCCCTGAGCAATATGACATGCTTATCTCTGCGGAGTTGCCAAACAAGAAGAAGTTCCCTGAGCTATACAAGATGGTAACGAAGCATATGATGCATGGGCCGTGCGGGGTGCTTAATCCAATGCCCATGCACAAAGGACCGTCGTCATGCAAGAATTGTTACCGCGACCATTTTGCGATTCAACATCGCAAGGCAAGGATTCGCACTATGTACATGTGAGACGGATGATGGTCGTAAGGAAATGATTCGAGGTCACATGCTGGACAATCGATGGGTTGTTCCGTACAACCCGTACTTGCTACGTACTTTCAACTGCCACATCAATGTTGAGGCATGCAGCAGCATTAAGTCTGTTAAATATCTTTTTAAGTACATCTACAAGGGCCATGACAGAACATCCGAGTGCAGTTAGAAAATGGAAAGAAAGATGCTAACGGAAACGTTGATGAGATCACAGATTACAGAGAGGCCCGGTGGGTGGGGCCTCCAGAAGCGATGTGGAGGATCTACGACTTTGACTTACACCAGTGTCACCCACCGGTGCAACCACTGCAGTGTCATCTCCCCAACTGCCATATGGTTTCATTTCATAAACGTGACAAAGTTGAACGAGTTCTAAAGCGTCTGCGTATCGAGGAGTCAATGCTCACGTGTAATGGTTTAACTTCAACTATCATCATCCCGAAGCTCGAGGAATCTTGTATCGCGACTTTCCACTATTATAGGTGGAACACGAAAGATAAAGTTTGGCAACCAAGGAAAAATTCAGTATACCAGGTCGGGAGACTCGTATCTGCTAATCCGGCAGAGGGCGAACGCTATTTTCTTCGGATTCTGCTGAACCATGTCCCTGGGGCGACATCATGGAGGGACCTCAGGACTGTTAATGGTGTGCATTATCCTTCGTTCCGTGATGCCGCGATGAGGCGAGGCTTGATTGAAGAAGACAAATCGCCGATGAGTGTCTTCATCGAAAACAGCTTGTTTCAGATGCCATCCTCATTGCGTAGGTTGTTCGCTACAATACTGGTATTCTGCGAGCCGAAGGATGTGTTCGGTTTGTGGACAAAACACTTCGATGCAATGGCAGAAGACTACAAGCTCAATAATCCAAACCCGAGAGCGGTGGAACAGCTTGTTTTGATTGACATCAGGAACATGCTGCAATCTATGGATAAGGACATAAGGTCGTTCCCTCTTCCACAAGTCGACAATGCATTTGACGATGCTGCCGGGGTTCCTCGTGAGATATTTGAGGAGTCGAGCATTGAGCCAAAGTCCAAGATGTGAGACTAGCCGATATATGCTCAACAAGGAGCAGAGAGGCTGCTTACGATGACATAATGTCAACTATCGACACTGAACGGGGTGGCTTATTCTTTGTTGATGGACCTGGCGGCACAGGAAAGACTTTTTTGTACAGAGCACTTCTCGGAACCGTCCGCAGTCAAAACAAGATTGCTATTGCTACAGCTACATCTGGTGTCGCAGCATCTATAATGCCTGGTGGGAGGACGGCACACTCACGTTTCAAGATTCCCCTTACGCTTGATGACTCATGTTGTTGTAGCTTCACGAAACAGAGTGGTACCGCCAAGCTGCTACAGTCCGCATCTCTCATCATTTGGGATGAGGCGTCAATGACAAAGAGGCAAGCTGTTGAGGCGCTAGACTACAGCATGCGTGATATAATGGGACGGAAAGATCTTCCGTTCGGTGGGAAGACGGTTGTGTTTGGTGGAGATTTCAGGCAGGTCCTCCCTGTTGTACGGAAAGGATCTAGGGCTCAGATTGTCGGTGCTTCCTTACGGAGGTCGTACCTTTGGGATGACATGCGACATCTTAAGCTCGTGCACAACATGAGGGCTCAGAATGACCGTTGGTTCGCTGATTATTTGCTGCGGATTGGTGATGGCACAGAGGAGGTTAACAAAGACGGTGATGTATGCCTTCCTAAAGATATATGTGTCCCGTACTCTGGGGATTCCGAGAAAGATCTTGACACGTTGATCGAGAGCATCTTTCCGAACCTCAATGCAAACATGACAAACAAGGACTACATCACCTCCAGAGCCATTTTATCAACACGTAATGATTGGGTGGATGATATTAATTTGAAGATGATCAACAAGTTCCATGGTGGGGAAATGGTGTACCACAGTTTCGACGAAGCGGTGGATGATCCGCACAACTACTACCCTCAGGAGTTTCTTAACACACTAACTCCCAACGGGCTACCTCCACATGTCCTAAAGCTCAAGATCGGATGCCCGGTAATATTGCTTAGGAACTTAGACCCTGCAAATGGACTATGCAATGGAACGAGGCTGGTGGTTAGAGGGTGCCAAAGAAACTCAATAGATGCTGAAATTGTTTTGGGACAACATGCCGGGAAGAGGGTTTTCCTTCCTCGGATACCCTTGTGCCCCTCTGATGATGAGATGTTCCCATTTCAATTCAAGAGGAAGTAGTTCCTATTAGGCTCGCCGCCATGACGGTCAACAAGTCACAGGGCCAAACAATACCAAATGTAGGAGTGTACCTTCCTGCCCCTGTGTTCTCTCATGGTCAATTGTATGTTGCTATGTCTAGAGCAACAGCCAGAAAAAGCATCAAGATCCTATCCCTCCCGCCTAACGCAGAGGCAGAGGAGGAAGAGGCTAGAAGGTGAACAGAAAATGCAAAAAGAATGCCAAGGGTAAGGGTAAAAAATGATGTGCTCAAAACAAAAAGAGTACTATGAATGAAATGGCACGATACGAAGAATATTGTATACAAGGAGGTTTTGACATTGTAGGCCGGTAATATGATATTTATTATTAATGTGTATCTTAAGATTAATGTGTATTTGGAATAGAACGATGCAATTTAATGTTTCTTGCTTTCTCTTTATGTAAAATTAAATGATGCACAATAGTAGTTTTCTTGGGTATTTTTATCAAAGAAATACTAGACTAGCCAAGAATTCTAATTGATAATAGATACTTTTTAAATGTTGTATTATGCTGTATTGAGTGGCGAAATGAAAAGATCAACAAGCTTTGTTTTTTATTTGTGCAGGTGCTACTGCTATGTGGAGGCTCTTGATGACAAGTGCTTATAAAGTAAAACCACAACTTGTTCTCGGGGACTCTTTTCGGAAGGTGCAACAGGATAGATCGCCTTTTTAGGAAAAATAACATAGGCTACTATATCCGGTTATATTAGTTTCCAGACTCCACTTTATTGATAGTTATGTGTGAAATTTGTCTCGCTAAAGAAGTTCTTCGTCCAACACGAGAGCTAATGTCAAGAGGCAAATATGTATGCTTTACGATATAATGGTGTGTTGTGATTTTTTGTTTTGTTATTATATAGCAAATATACATTGAAGGTTCTATTTTTAATTTCATCTTTATACATAATCAGGTTTTTTATTATATGCTCATGGGTTATCTAGATGCTAAGCACTTCCCTTGTTCTAGGCAATGTTAAATTATTTGTCATCTTTTATGTCTTTGAAATTATTTTTCATCCACTAAGGTTAATTACATCAAGATGTACACTCAATTTAAGACGCCCTTCATGTGATGCCTTAAATTAAGAAATATTATTTTGTTTTTACATGATATATTATGATTTATTGACCGATTTTGTGCATTATATATATTTTATGTCCCAGTAACGCACGGCACTTTCCTAGTCGATCAAAATGCAAAAATGGGCGTGGCGGGGTGGCGGCGAAAAGAGGGAACATCTGCTGCTCCTACGCCGCGCGCATAGCTGGGCTGCCTCGCGGGAAGGAGGAGCAGGGAGCAGAAAGCGGCGTGGTGCAGAAAGGAGGAGGCGGACGCGGATGGTTGGACCCCAACCCTATCTACCGGATGCGCCAAGCATCGAATCGCCAGACTCGTCACCGCCCCGCCCTACTTGTGCTCGTTGTCCCTCGCCGTCCTCCTTGTCCTCCCTAGCGCCACGAGCCATCCATGGCGGACCATCCGCGAGTACGAGGCGGCCAGCTACGATTGGCGGGCGGGACAGGGGCGAGCTGCGGGCTCCAGCGGCGATGCGGCGGGAGGCGAGCTGCGAAGCTCGGCCGGCACAGCGGGGCAGGGCGAGCTGCGGCTCCGGCGGCCGGCGGGTGGGGCGAGCTGCGGGCTCCATGGCTCCTAGCCTGCTAGGGCCGCCACCATGTCTGCAACGCTCAGCAGCGTCGACTGGTGCGCCGCTGGAGCGCAACGACGACATCACCGCCTCCGTGCTCCAGGCGCGGGGGAGATCCACGAGGGCCAGCTGTGCGCGTGCGCAGATGCTGTCCGACCTCTCTGCTCCTCGTCGGCGACACCGCTGGCGTCCGGCAGCTCCGCCCTGGACGAACTCACCGACGCCGACCCGGGAAAGCTCGATCTCAAGACGCGGCGGCCACACCTCCGCCGAACGTGTCCTTCGCGGTGGCCGTGCGGGAGTGCAGGTGGCAGCCAAAGAGCCCAAGCAGCTGTAAAAGGCTGGATTTTGGCCGGCAGCACCATGGACACCGTGGAGCAGAGGAGCCAGCGGGTGGAGGAGGGAGCAGAGCCTGGAGATTTGGGGCTGTGAGGGTGGACCGGGAAAGATACAGGGTGTTTTATAGTGCACCGCTGCAGCTGTTTTTTTTTTTTTTGAAAAAACCAGTACTTTTGCCGGTCCAGGAGCATTTGCAGGGCACCGCTGCAGTCAGCCTTAGTTCGTTCTATCAAATGGAGTCCTACAAGGCCATTTTCGATCTGTGACCCTGTGTGCTCCCATGTCCCAAATATAAGTAGACCGGTTCTTCAGGGCACTAGCGTGGTATGCCACCGGTCACGGTTCGAAACCCTTCGGGGGTCAATTTGTAGTCGTGGGTCGTGCGCACTTAGTTTGCGTTGTAAAAAAATCTCCTCGCCTATCTCACGCCAAAGCAAAGGTCTAAGGCCAGCCTTATTGTTCGCACCCAAAATTGGCACAAAGCCGATCAGGCTGACGCCACCGGTCAGACCGGTGTACCTGGATGGTCTGACCGGTCGGGCGTCCTGGCCGCCGATCGACGCAGCCACACGCGACCGACACCGGTCTGACCGGTGAACCCGAGTCCGAGTAAGTTAGGAGTCCTAGTGAATTTCGACTTGTAAATGATTCCTTGCGGGGCAAGACCTCCCCACCCTATAAATATAAAGGGCCACGGCCGTTTGAGGTGGAATCACCCAATCGATCATTACCTTTTACAACTTTTATCTCTCAAACCCTAGCTTTTCCAACCTCGTGCTTTCCTTGTTTGTCTCGACGACGATCAGGGACGTTCGAGTGGCCTTGCTGACCTCGAGAGCAATCCTGCGCCACCTCCGACGGGGTCCCTCCCGAGGTGGTGATCTTAGGCTTTCACCCGGCGCCTCTGCGAGCCACCGGTCGGCCGGTGCCCGACGGCCGTCGGGCGGTCAGAGCTCGACGAGTTCAGGCGTTTGACGCTGCGCGATCTCAGCACTCGTGTGTGTTGACGAAAAGCGCCAATATACTTTTGGCGACTCTACTGGGAAGAAAGATCGGTTGCTAAAACCGTTCAATCTAGCCTCGGCCGATTGGTGTTCGGTGCGAACTTGACATGAACAACATTGTCACCGCATCGGAGGATCTCTCGGAGGAGCAGCGAGAAGTTCAAGGCGCTACAAGAGTACATGCAAGTCCAATTTAGCTGGCGTCCAAGAAGGATCGATCGACAAGGTGGCAAGATTGAAAGAGTTCGAAGCTGCCGGTGATCGAGGCTAAACGACAACGGGAAGGGAAGAAACCCGGATCCTGCGGAGGCCGCGCCGCCGGATCCGACGCCAAGGCTGCGCTTCGCGGAGGGAGGAGAAGCCGCACCGCCCGGATCCGCTGCTAGACGAAGAGGCCGCGCCCGCCGCGGATCTCCATTGCCGAGCCGCGCTGCCGGATCCGCCACCGAGGCCGCGCCGCGGAGGGAGAAGAGCTGTGCCCGGCGGATCTGCTCGCCGGAGGGAGGAGGGGCGCCCGCTGGGCTGCCTCACACCTCGCCGCCATGACGCTCCTCTGCCGGTAGGAAAGCGAGCGGAGGAGGAAGTGAGCGTGCGGAGGCGGCGAGAGAGAGAGAGGCGTTGAGGAGGTTGGTGTGGCGGCGGCGTGGGATGGAGAGAGAGGCGTCGGGGTTGGTGGCCGGGCGGAGGGAGGAAGGCTATTTATAGCTAGGGTCGGTTGGGGTGTGGGCGTGGGCGGTGGGAGTTAATTTGGATGGGCGGCGGTGGAGTGGGAATGGTGGCGGCGGGGGAGTGGGAGAGGTGGGCGGTGGGGGAGTGGGAAAGGTGGGCTTTGGGGGAGCCCTGGCGGCTCTCGCAAAGAGACCTTTGGTCGAGAGTTTAGTTCTCAGTGAAGCCAATTTAATCGGAAAAATAATAGAAATAGCAAATAGATCTGAAATTTTCTAACACTTAACATGACACTAGATATGTTGTGTATTTCTTATAAAAAAGTTGTTGTGGTCAAACTCAAATTTAAATTTCTCTAATGTACCAAACCTAGTGACATTAGTTCAATTTCTACGAAACTTCTCGTGAGATGTTCGGTTTCTAAATAGCGTACGTGTCAAAGTGCTCAAAATATTCTCAACTTTTTACCACAATCTCGACATATATGATATAATGGCGCTTTCGACAAAATTCGTGATTTTCAAGCTTCATTTGAATTTGATACAATTTTAAAACCTTTCTATGACACGATCTTCATCATGATCGAGAGAACAAAATGTTTGAAATCTAGTTTTATTTCGTGTCTGAGTCTTAGAGATGTCTCATGAACATGAATATCATTTTCTAACAACTTTACTCTATGATCTCATGCACTTGCAGTTCATAGTCAGACGTCCTTGAAAAAATTACCTAGAATGAAGTAAATTTTTAAATATAGCAAACAAAGATAAAATTGCGTCCAAATTTGAACATATCTTTTGTATAAGTGCATGTTGAGGATAGAAAAGTTTGGAGGTGAAAAAGTGATTTTTTTAAATTTCTATGCAGCCAAAAAGAAAACTCGGCGAAGAATTGTTTTCTTTTTGGCTCTTGGCGAAGAATTCTTCAGAGAGAGTAAAAAAAATTTAAAATTTCGGCAAAGGTCAAACTGTCGTGAAGAATTCTTCACCGAGAACCGAAGGGAGGCTCTCCCCAAAGATTTTACTCACAGGCGAAGGCCGGTTTCCGTAGTGTATCCTTAAATCTAATAATCTCGAGGATGCATACTTGTTTTGATGCGTCAATTTACAAAAGCTATATTGTTTTTCATATAAAAATGACAAAATGTATCTAATTAGATAACGCGATTTCATTTCATGGTCAAAAGAATCAAGTATGAAACTATCCTTGGATCTAATCATCTCGAGGATGCATGTCCAAGACGCATCGACCCTCAATGGAAGCTATTCAAAATTAACCCAGTTTGCACCATAAATCTTTGGATTAGGCCGCCAGGCGCGACGCTTCATCACTGGCTTACTATAAGTCCTTGCACTGGCCGTGGTGGTGACGAAAGGATTCATCTTCGACAAGTAGGTCGACCAATCCATCTCATACGGATAGCTTGGACTGCCCCATCTACCATTGGCCATGGTGGCTCGCGGGAATATGATCGGACGCGATGAACCAGTCTCGACGTCGACGAGGAGTGCCTGTCCTCCGTCATGCTTCTCCACTAGCGCGAACCCACTCCTCGGAAAGAAGATGCCATTCGAGATCAATGGTTGTTGGGAACGTGGATCTTTCGTTGCAGGATCCACTGTGCTCCTTTGATGTGCACCCTCACCTGCATACAGTGTGCGTGTGTCCAGAGCAACAAGAGCCGGCCATCGCCAGTTGCCGCCAGGACATGCGAGCGCGTCCCCTGGCATTCCGGCGGCAGCTCAATCGTCCATGTCCGACCATTGCGCACGTCCATTGCGGCGACGGCCGAGCAAGTAAGCCTTTTGGCATAGATCGAGCTGCCCAGCCAGTAGATTACACCGCCACAAAGAACCTCTCTGCCGGGAGAAACGTTCAACGTGAGAAGCTTCTCAAACTCTGACGAGCTCTTGACTGGCCCCCACGAGCCGGTGCCGGGTGTAGACGAGAAATAATGCTGATACCGTAAGGTCAGGCTACGGCGGTGGTGGTACTCGAAGTCCTTTTTCACGGCGACGATCCGGATCCGATTCCGAACCGCCTTGTCGTCGGACTCGGAAGGCGAGAGGTCGTAGCCAGTGACCAAGACGTAGGAGTCCGGCCAAAACGTCGCGGCAGGGAGGAACTCGTAGAACCCAGTCATGAGGTTGCAAAGGCAGAGTTCAACCTCGTTTCTGTTGAGTGTTCTCGCTAGAAGGAGGAACCCGTCCCGTGAGGACAATATCGACGGCCAGTTGTCGACGCCGCCGGTGGCAGAGGCGGCCGGAATGAGGTCGCAGATCCTCGTGGCAGCTCTCCTCCTCGCCGCCGGTGCTCGCCGGGAGCGCGGACTGGAACGGCCCCGGCAGCCGCCGCAGGATCACGCCATTGCACTTGTAGACGAAGCCGAGGAGGAGGTTGGGGTTGAAGCGGTCGGGGCGGGGCCGGAGGGTCGACGCGTTCTCGATGATGGCGCGCCGCCACGGCTTGCAGGCGCCGGCGCAGCTGACGACGTCAGCGGCGTCGAGACGGCGGAAGATCTCGACGACCACCTCCGTGGGTAGAGACAACCAAATGCATGTCGACGTCCGGTGGTCGCTGACGACGTCGTTTCGGCGCCCGCGATCGAAGAGGCGTCGTCGCTCGTTCCATGCTGCAGATCGATCGGCCGTTCAGTTGTAGAATTCGATTATAGGTAGCAGGTTGAAGATCGACACGGACTAGACAAATTTCGATCTCGACTATTGTACTTGGATATCCCGCCGGCAGAAGATCTCGAGAAGAAGCTCCGGCGGCAGAGCCACATATTGAAGTCCATGTTTAGTCTTTGGGATTTGCGATTATAAGGGTTTGGAAGATTTTAGAATCGTGCACGACACGGCTATTGATATGTTTTAATTTTACTATATTTACCACATTGGAACACTGACAAAAAAAAAAAAAGAAATTTTAGAGTACTTTTGGTGCTTTCTCTGGATGCAGGCCGGTTCAAATATAGTGAGAAACAAGGTATGATACGTCATCATACTTGTTTTGATGTGTCTCTTTTGCGCTCGCATGCTGAGAGTCCGAAGGGCATGCTGAGAGGGCGACGCCTGCGGATCGCCCCGCCGGCGAGATCCGTCGCCGGTGGTCATCAGCTCTGCCCGTGGTGGAGGTCAGTAAAGAGAATTCAGAAGATTTCTTGGCAGATGAAGGGGAATCCGTTGTTGAAGATGAGCAGGAGATGGAAGAATAGGTGTGGGAGACACCGGAACAGCCCTCACTGAGATCTGGCGATCCGTTGCATGGCCTTAGGCCGGCTGGATCATCATCTCAGTTTTGGGGTAACATTGAAGAGTCCTTGCCATGTTCGTCATCACCCAACTCATTCTCGACGGTGTCGCTGGTTCGGATTCCATGCAGAGGCCGGGTTCTCCAAAGAAGAGATGGTTGCAAAAACCTCTGCTGTGGTGGAACAACCCGAGCGCTTGGGCAAGGTGGACATGATAACAACATCCATGGATGGTCCGACGGCCCTGGCGAGTTTGGAAGATTCATGGACCATGACCGCTGGGGTGTGGCAACATGGATTGCCATTGGGAGTCTCATTTTTTGACTCTTGGTGACTGCCCAGTCACGGTGGTCACAGGGCCTTCCGGCGAGAAGTCGTCGGCGTCGAGATGGTAGGGAGATTGCGATTCAAAATTTGAATCACGATCCTACTTTTGCGGTGGTCAGCGTAGCTCGGACTTAATTTGGTGGACCGTGATGTGGGCCACGATTCAGCAAATGGGCCGGCTGTCAACAACTCGGTGGTGTGGCTGAAAGATGGTCTGGCCTGGTCTTCGCGTGATGTTGACGATCAGCAGTCGGTTTGGTATCTGTTGTGGAGAACCCTACCGGCGTGCTTTCGCTGTCACGGCGGCGACCCTCGTTCCTTGCGTGGGTGGCCGTCATTCGCGAAGGTGGTGCGCAGCTCGGGGAAGATGGACCGCAAGGGCACAAGTCAGCACCAAGGACAACTTCAATCAGCAGTGGAGTGGCTTTCACAGCGGCGGTAGATCAATGATGGAGATGGCAGGGCGCACGGGATTCAGGGAGGCAATGGTGGTCAAGGTTTCAAGGGAAGCACTCAAGGTTTTCAGGGATCTCAGCAACATGGTCAGGGTTGGGGCATGGGACTGCAAGGGCAAGCTGGCGCCCCCTTCCATGGGGATGCCGACTGGAACACACCTGGTTTTGGCGCTCAGCAGGGCTTCGGTGGACAGCAAGGGTAACCGCACCAGGTGCTGCACAGTTCTGATGGTTTTTCAATGCAGCCGCAACCTTTCTACCGGGATGCAAAGGGTCCAACAAAGATCCCTCACGTGGTTTAATCAAGCCTATGGGACAGGAAGAGGATGGCCAAGGCAGCATGGACGAGGGCGTAACAGAGGGTGAGGCAGGCACTTTGGGTCATGGATACGGTCGTGACGTTCCTGTTACTGCTCCTGGTGCGCAGCTTAGCACTGGAGGTGGCACGTCGAGCAAGTGATCTGCCGGCAGTGAACTTTGTACAACCTGGTGGGACAGCTACTCTAAAGAGCACTCCTAGGCTAGCCTGCGGTTCAAACTCCAATTACTCAGGTTAATGCTTCCAAAACAGTTCACGAGGAAGCTGTGGCATGAAGAAAAGATAGTACAATGATTGAACAAAGGAAGAAGAAGGCAGCAAAGGTAAGCAGGAAGCCTAGTGTTTTAAGTGCTGTTCAAAGGTCTTGTTTCAGCAGGTGCACTACACCTCTCTGCAACATTTGCGAGAACACGAGGAACATGTGTAAGCTAAGTGCCACATAAAGAAGAAGCCAAAGCCGGTGGCAATTGTTGTAGGCTATTCTGTAAATGATCTTGAGTTCTATCACATCCCTCATGGTCCCACTTGGAACGCCTTCTAATATGGATAGCATCACTGCAGTAATCAAGGTGGAAGGGGGATCCTTGACTGAGGAAGAAATGAGTCCCTTGAGGAGGTTATTTTCTGCCTTGGACAATTCGAGTGGGACTTGGTGCTCAGGCACCAAATGAGTGGGCCAACCATTTCCATCAAAGGCTGAGTTCACGCATGCCATCAATTTTGGATCAGCTAGTCTCAAAAATATTCTGGGCTGTGGGAACAATGTTTGGTGCTACTCAGAAGGTGGACATGATAACAACTAGGAAGGCAAGTTTGGTGATTCATGGTTGGTCCTAAATCCCGGTGACAACTAAAATGGATTCAATCATTGGGACACATGTGTCACTGCAGTTTGAGATTGAGCCATTTGTGGCATCTGGGGAAACAATGCAGTCTGGTCCCAAAGAGAATCCTAGATGGTAGTGGCAATCATGAAGGTGACACGGAAATGGATGATGCCAACAAAAGGCGAAGCAATCACTTATGCTTATTTTCAAAACAAAGTGAGCAACCAGAAAGTTCAGCAAATGGGCAACTACATTGATTGCTGATGGTTTTATGGAAGATTTTTTGATCATCTTCTATATGATGTTGGGGAATGTTGACATTTCTTAACGTCATCACTAGGTTTGTATCCCTAAGTGACATTGAGAAATGGTTGTCGGTATTCCTTAACATCTTTGCTAAGTTCATAAGTCCTAGAATAACGATGTGAAATGTTCGATGGTAATCTAACGTTTATAAAGAATCCATAGCGTCGGATAAACCATTGTAGCATTTCCCCAAAGGCATTCAAGAGTTTGAATCTAAGGAAGGCATGATGGGGCTTATTAACAAATGTGCAACATATTGTTGGTGGGGAGGAGGCGAGAATAAGTCAAGTCCCAAACATAGGGTAAGATATGATAATGATAGGGTGTGAACACATCCAAACCCGCCTCTAGAAGGAGCACTAGAAGGGCCAACATGTAGATGAGTTAGCTCTGGGTTCAAGTACATACATATAAAGTTAGAAGGGATGAAGGTAAGACTTGTATGAATAATTCTATTCTTTCTTTTCACAAGCAGCTAAATAAAGTAAAGAACATAGGTATCAGAAAAAAGACCTTGATTTTATTGCCTTACTCGAAACCCACAAAGAGACTTCACTGATGCTATGTTAGAAGACTATTGTGGGGGAGAGTTTTTCTGGCATTGGGTCCCTCCTAGAGGCAGATCAGGAGGTATTTTGCTAGGAGTTAACTTATCTGTTTTTGTGGTAGAGAATACTCAGGTGGGTGATTTTTTTGTGAACTTCACTGTTAAGAACAAATGCGATGGCTTTCGTTGGGTTTTAATGGCTGTATATGGTGCGGCTCAACCTGAACATAAAGATAGCTTTCTTGCGAATTTGTTAATACCGTAGTAGTTAGACTCTACCACTTATGGTGGGTGGTGATTTTAATATTATTAGAAGTCCAGATGAAAAGAATAATGATCGTTTCGACAGTAGGTGGCCTTTGTTGTTTAATGCTTGCATTGAATCCTTGAATCTAAGAGAGTTGGCACTTTCTGGGAGAAGATTCACATGGGCAAGTTCAGCAGAGATACCAACTTTGAGAAACTTGATAGAATTTTGGTCAGTACAGATTGGGAGCAAAAATTTCCCGTTTCAACGGTTGAAGCTTTAACTAGAGAGCTCTCGGATCACACCGCTTTTGCTTAATCTGGAGACGCGACTCACAGGCAACACTCACCAATTTAAATTTGAATTGGGATGGTTGACTAGAGATGGTTTCCATGATATGGTAGCTAAAGTGTGGCAAAGTGCCTCTAGGGAAACTCTCCCATGCAATGGTGGATAAAATTAGGACTGTTAGAAGGTGGTTGAGGGTTGGGCAAGAATTTAGTAGGAGAAAATAAAAGAAAAAATCCTTCTTGCGCCCAATTGGATATTCTTGATAGGAAAGCGAAGACAATGTGTTATCACTACAGAAGCTGATTATAAAAGTTGTCTTCATGCCGAGCTAACTAAGTTGCTTAGAGAAGAGGAGTTATACTGGCTCCAAAGATCTAAAGCCACTAGGTTAGTGCACGGTGATGATAATACAACATATTTTCAGCTACTTGCAAATGGTAGATATCGAAAACGAGAATTTATCAACTAGAGCAGGAGGAAGGTGTCATAGTGGGAGAGGAAAACCTAAAACTTACATTACAAATTTTATAAGGGTTTGTTTGGATCTCCGAAAGTAATCATTTTACTTTGGATGAGACTCACATTGAGGATATTCCTCGGAGTCTCGATTTAGAAAATGAGATTCTTTCAGAGCTTTTAGTGAGAATGAGATTAAAGAGGCAATTTTTCAAATGGAACACAATAAGGCACTGGGCGGATGGATTCAGCTGAATTTTATCAGCAATTTTGGGACATAATAAAGCGACCTATTGGCGTTGTTTAATGAGTTTCATCAAGGAACTTTACCTGCATTGTCTCAATTTTGGCATAATTACTTTGCTACCTAAAAAGCTGAAGCGATCCATGATTCAACAATATAGACCTATTTGTTTGTTGAATGTAAGTTTTAAGATTTTTACAAAGGTTCTTAAATAGAATTAATTTGGTAGCTCAAAAGTAATTAGGTCCTCTCAAACAACCTTCTTACCGGTAGATACATTATGGAGGGGTTGTTGTTCTTCATGAAACAATCCATGAGTTGCACAAAAAGAAAGATGGAGTTATTCTTAAGCTAGACTTTGAAAAAGCCTATGACAAGGTAAAGTGGCCTTTTTCTAAAACAAGGTGTTGCGCATGAAGGGCTTTTCACCTAGGTGGGCTTCTTGGACAACAAGTTACGAAAGAGTAGGAATTAAGGTGAATGATAGTGTAGGACATTACTTTCAAACGAAGAAAGGTGTTAGGCAAGGCGATCCTTTATCACCTATTCTCTTCAATATTGTAGATGTCCTTGCTATCTTAATTGCATGGCCAAGGATAACGGCATTGTTCGGAGGTCTAGTCCCAAACCTAGTAGACGATGGTTTGTCTATTTTGCAGGATGCGGATGATACAATTCTTTTTATGGAAAATGATCTAGAAGAGGCCAAGAATATGAAGCTCTTGCTATGTGCTTTTGAGCAATTGTCGGGCCTCAAGATTAATTTCCATAAAAGTGAGATCTATGGTAGCTATAGGAGCTAGGGAGGAGTACTCGAAATCTTTGGTTGTGATATGGGGAATCTCGTTTAGATACCTTGGCATACCAATGCATCATAGAAGCTTGAAACTCAGATTGGAAAGAAGTAGAGAGAGGTTTCAAAAGAGATTAAGTGGATGGAAAGGAAAATGCTTTACATTGGGGTGGTTGGTTCTTATTAACTCATTTCTTAGTAATTTGTCAATGTTTATGCTATCATTCTTCGAGGTTCCTCGTGGTGTTCTTGAAAGATTAGATTATTATAGATCTAGATTCTTTTGGCGGCGATGGACATAAGAAAAAGTATAGATTGACAAAATGGGAGTGCTATGTACACCTAAGGACCAAGGTGGGTTAGGAATCCTAGACCTAAATTTGCAGAATAGATGCTTACTCTAGTAAATGGGTGTTTAAACTCATTAATGAGGATGGCATTTGGCAAAGACTCCTTAGGAACAAATATTTGAGACATAAAACCATTACCAAGTAGAATACATGCCGGAGATTCTCACTTTTGGTGGTCTTATGAAGATAAAAATGACTTATTGAGGATGGGCAAATTCATAGTGGGTGATGGGTCACAAACACATTTTTGGGAGGATGCTTGGCTGGATAACACCTTTCAAAGTCAATATCCATTCTTATAAAGCCACAGGGAGAATCTGCAATCCCGGTCATGGGTTGCAGAGGCAGAGATCAGCCGCATGTCCCTCGAGACTGTCGAGCAAGATGAACCCATCCCGTGAGCACAATGGCCAGTTGTACAATGCTGTTAGGTCGCCGTGAGGCGGCGGAATCAGGCGCCGAGCCTGTTGTCGCCGTCGGTGCTCTCCGGGGCGCGGACTGGAACGGCCCGGCAGCCGCCGAGGAACGCCGCCATTGCACTTGTGGACCAAGCCGAGGAGGAGGTTGGGATTGAAGCGGTCGGGCGGGGCGGTGACGACGCGTTGTCGATGATGGCGCCACCACGGCTTGCAGGCGCCGGCGCAGCTGACGACGTCGGCGGCGTCGAGACGGCGGAAGATCTCGACGACCACCTCCGTGGGTAGAGACAACCACATGTCCACGTCCGGTGGTCGCTGACGACGTCGTTTCGGCGCCCGCGATCGAAGAGGCGTCGTCGTCGCTCGTTCCATCATGCTGCTGCAGAATTGCAGATCGGCCGTGCGTGCAATTTGGACGGGCGCTAGAAGAATTTTTGTGCACATATATCGTAACCACTTCCGTGTTCGTTCAGGTGTAAATTCGACCGGGTAAGAGGTTCAAACGGACTACACAAAGTTCGATCGATTAATCCGACTATTCTTGGATTTGTAGACCCATATCCGTATTTAACACTTTCTAGTGTTTTATGCACACGCATGTTTATTTCTAACTACGCTCTATTGCAAACATATCGAAGCAAAAGTATAGGTGATACAATAAAAAATAAATGAATAATCTACTTGAGTCATTTGACAGTGGGATAGAAAATTCATTACCCAAAATTAGCAATATGTTTCATGCAACATTCAATATGAAACATGGAAAAATAATAATGACAACATTGAAATTTAATTATTGTAACATATTCGACTTTTTTATTCACTACGGAACGGAGCCTTCGCGAGTAATACTCTTTGGCGAGAGCTAGCTAGTGGGCTCTCGGCGAAGAGCTCTTCACGAGAGTAAAAAAATAATTCGGCGAAGAAAACTCTCGGTGAAGATTCTTCGCCGAGCTGGCGGCTCTCAAGAATTCTTCACCGAGAGTTTTTCTTCTTCTCTCCAAGTAATTTTAAAAATTCACTTTTCACCTTCAAACTTTTTTATCATCAACATGCACTTATACAAAGGATATGTTCAAATTTGACGCAATTTTATCTTTGTTTGCTATATTTAAAATTTTAATTCATTCTAGGTATTTTTTTCGAATAGGTCCGATATGAACTACAAGTGCATGAAATCATAGAGTAAAGTTGTTGGAAAAATGAGATTCATGTTCATGAGACATCTCTAAGACCATGTGAATGAAACAAAACTAAATTTTAATCATTTTGTTCTCGATCATGATAAAGATCGGTGTCGCGTAAAGGTTTTAAATTGTATAAAATTCAAATGAAGTTTGAAAATCACGAATTTTGTCGAGCACTCATTATATCTTATGTCAAGTTGTGGTAAAAGTTGAGAACATTTTGAGCACTTTGACACGTCTGTTGTTTAGAAACCAACATCTCACGAGAAGTTTCGGAGAAATTGAACAAATGTCACTAGGTTTGGTACATTAGAGAAATTTAAATTTGAGTTTGACCACAATAACTTTTATAAGCAATACATACCATATCTAGTGTCATGTTAAGTGTTGGAAAAATTTCAGATTTATTTGCTATTTCTATTATTTTTGATTAAAATTTGAGAGCTAAACTCTCAGAAGAGGTTCCTTCGCGAGAGCCATGGTGGGCTCTCGTGGCCTACCGATCCGCTCGGCCCACCTCTCAACTCCCTCCCGGCCCACCATTTCCACTCCACAGGCCCATCCAGGCCCATCTCTGGCGGCCCACTACACCCCACCAACCCTACCTATATAAATGCCCTCCCCTCCCGGCCACGCAGCGCCTCCCTCCCTCCTCCTCACGCCGCCTCCCTCCCACGCCGCTGCCCACCCGGCCACGCCCCTCCCTCACGCCGCGCCCACCCGACCGCGCGCCTCCTCCCTCCCACACGCCGCCACCTCAACGCGCCGCCCTCGCTGCCCCTCCTCTCCCCCCTCCGCTCGCTACCTCTCGGCCTCGCAGAGGCGGCGGGCGGGCGGAAATGTGGCGGCAAGCGGCGGCGGCGTACCTCCGGCGGCAGATCCGGCGGGCGCGGCTACGGCGGAGGATCCGCGCGCCGGCGGATCCGGCGGCGCGGCCACGACGGAGATCCGCGGCGCGACCTCCTCTTCGTCCGGCAGATCCGGCGGCTGCGCACCTTCTCCTCCCTCCGTGGCGTAGCTTCTCCGGGTTCTTCCCCTTCCTCTCTGTTTCTTCTCTGGTGGTGGAGGCGGAGCGGTGGCGGACGGCTCCCGTGGTGGTGGCGTGGTGGAGGCGTGGTGGAGGCGGTGGTTGCATGCGGTGGCGGCGGTGGTGGTGGTCCGTCGTGGTGGCAGCGGCGGCGGTGGGCGCCAGGAGGTGGCGGTGGGGGCAGTGGCGGCTGCGGCAGGCGGCCGAGATTTTTTTGTTTTGTGAAATTGTCTTCGCCGAGCTAGGTGGGCCTCGGTGAATCTCCGCCGAGAGGGGTCCCACATGCTCTCGGCGAAGACGCTCGCCGGCACAGGCGCCGAGAGCCGAGAGCTTCTCTCGGTGAAGCCTTCAACGAGGAAAACCCCCTTCAGCCGAGAGGAACCTCGCTCTGGCGAAGGCCTCAATCTGTAGTGATTCGGATACCCAATTCTTAGGGTCACTGAATTTAAGTAAAGTACAAATTGTACATCATAATTAAACTAATTCACCAATGATGAAACTCTTGGAGATTTAATTACTGAAACATCAATATTTGGCAAACTGTTAATATAACTTCATCCTAAGATTACACAACTTTCCATTTCAAAAACTATTTATTTTGAGAAATTTTAGAGTGCATGTTTTTAATGAGCCGTCCATCCGACGAAATCCAGTGGTGGAAGTACCATGAAGTATCAGGAGGTTCATACGAGGAAGTACTAGGAAGTATCAATCAGTTGGACCGACAAAATTTTATACTTATTATCTTTTATTCAGAAAGGGTATAGGAGTAATTTCCTGGGTTAATCTCCTACTCGAACACATGTTGTATGTCGTAATTCCATCGGCCTCTGTATGTTCCAGGCATAGGAGCGTGCAGGAAACTGGAAAATGATGGAGAGAGCTAGTCATAAGGCATGTGGCGTCTGGTGGGCGGGGCGAAGCGGCAGCGACGGGCACAGCGGCAATAGGGAGGTGGAGCCGGCCAGAGTTGCTATCCTAGCGTGGGGAGGCGGCGACGGAGCCGGTCGGAGCGGAGCGGGCCAGGCACGGCCGCACGGGAAGGCCGGCGCGTGGGGCTGGCCAGCCGACGGCTGCAGTGGCGGCGCGGCCAACACGGGGTGGTGGCGGTGGACGGGTAGGAGATGGAGAAGGCAGGGTGGCTGGACAACACTGGCGGTGAGGTGAGGAATCGATTGCTGTGCGCGTTGATGGGGGCGAGTCGCCGTGGTTGGAGGAGATCCAGGGCGCGCCGGTCCCGCGATGGGGGTATGGATCCGCGGGCCGCGATGACATTGTCCATGATCAATATTGTGCTTAAAGTGATGATGGTATGGATGATTAAATTAAGTTCAACGAGTCTGGGTTTAGAGAGCATCCTTCTGCGTAGGGTTTATGTTCTAGATTAAGTTGTCTCTTTTTAAATTTAGAACCAGGCACTTTTGTTTTTTTAAGAACTTGTGGATATGCTTTGTGTTGCTTACTGAATTATGGATACATTGTTGCTTTCATATTGATGTTTGGTTAAACTTCAGTTACACATAGGCTGCTGCATTCATGTGAATTATTTCCTCTGTTTCCATTCTGCAACAGAGTACTGTTTGCTTGATAGACTTTTGCCTGATGATCCTCTCTGTTTTATATCTGTTGGTTGTTCCCCCTTTTTACTGTTGTAATTACAGCCTATAAACATCGAATTAATAAGTCGAGTAGTACTGTTGTAATTACAGCCTATAACATGTAATTGCAGAGTATTCCTTGTACATTGGGTCACTCATTTGCAGCAATGTTACAAATATTAGTTGTGCTCCGAAAGAGTGACAGAAATTTCTGCATGCAACCAAAAGAACTTGGCCAGCAGCTACAGTAATTGCTACACCACTAATCAAGGATTTGTAACACAAAACCTATGGATGAAACAGAACCAGTCAAGTGTTGGAATGCACACCTATCGTCCTATCCAACAGGCAACAGCCAAAAATCAAGTGCCAATGCTACTGCTGCTGGTTGAGTTTTTCACCAATAACTAGCGAGTGTTACTAACATTCTGGATCATTCATCTGCAATTCACATAACAGACAACAGAAACAATATAGATGCCTTTGCCCAACTAGTTATCATCCTCCTTCCTGGTGGTGGAAATTGACCCGTGGCTTGGAGAAGCAGTAGTTGTAGGCCGACGTTACCACGCAGGGGGCGAACGCTGCGCCGACAACGAACGTGCCCCTCCGCACCGTCTCACAGTCCAGTGGGTTCTCGAAGAACACCTTCCAGTAGCCGGTCTGTGGTACGCAGACTGCACCAAGCCTGCGGTGGCGAGGCGGCGAGGTTCCGTCGTCGGCAATGGGATCGGGGCGCACGGGGGATAGAGGGGGACGGGACGGGAGGGTGAAGAGAGAGAGAGGGCAGAGTACATTACCATAATATTTTTGATTCAGTTTGGTTTTAGCCATCAAACTTCAAAACCAGATATCTTTGACCATCCAACTCTAAAACCGTTCACAATTGGCCATAAGGCGGTTTTGATTGGTGGTTTTAACTTTTTTATTTACAATTTAGTCCTTAGAACTTGAAATGATCATTCTTTTTGCTCGTAGCTACGATTTAGGTGATTCTCACGGTCACGTGTTCATAATGGTGAGCTTTTATCTTTTAGAATGTTTTTATACATTTTATCACCATTTGTTATATTATTACTATATTGTTGTGTAAAAATAATAATATAAGAAAAGTAAAACAAACAGTTACAAAATAATATGAGCAACATTTTAAGTGATAAAACTCATCTTATGAACGCATGACCGCAATAATCACTTAAATTGGAGATACGAGAAAAAAATAGTGATCATTTTAAGATTCAAGGACTATTTTTAATTATTTTATTTACAATTTAGTCCTTAGATCTTAAAATGATTACTACTTTTCTTGTATCTACAAATGCAACAATGACCAAGAAGCCCATCTGAACTTTTGAGGAAACAGATAAATTAATCTCGAATAACTAAATGCAGAGCAGGGTCAGCAATTTCAATCTCTTCTAGCACAAAGTTTGAGGCCTCGCAGTTCATGCCTGCACAAAGTTTCTGAAAGCACTTGGCTTGTTCCATATATGATGCAATTGTTGCATACTCGACTCGAAGAATTGCTACCTACCAGCTAATATAAACTATAAATGTTTCATCATTGATACGTAGGTTAACCAATCCATCTCGTACGGATAGCGGCTAACACGGCCTCGGACGATTTGTTTGATCGGGCATTGGAGGTCCTCGTCGACGGCGATGACGAGATCCCGCTCGTCAACTTCGACGAACAAGAACCCGCTGCTGTAGCAGTACGTCCTTAGCCAGGCTCGCCCTGAGGTCTTGCAATGACTGGGAATGAATTCCGGCACGTCGATCTTCCGCCGTGGCATCCACTGGCCGTCGTCGCCGACGGCGACCCACCTCGATCTGCCGGCTCCGCAGGACACGAACAGGGACAGCTGGCCGTCGTCCCCGGACGTTGCTAGGAAGAGCGACGAGAATGGCACCCGGCGGTAGTACAGCACTGCGTATTTCTCCGGCAGCTCCGTCGTCCACGTCCGTTCGGTGCGCACGTCGATGGCGAACGCGAACGCGCGCCTGCCGCCGTTGTTGAGATACATCTCGCCGAGACAGTAGACGGCGCCGCGGCAGACTACAGGATCGCCGTACCTGTACGCATGGGTCCTTTCCTGAGTTTCCTCCTCCAGCTCTAGCCTTGCCGAGCGTTTGGCAGGGCCCCACACGCCGGACGCGGAGGAGAAGATCCGGTACGCCATGCCGCCGCCGGGCCCGACATTGTCCTCACGTTTCACGGCGAGTATCCAGATCCACACCTCCGAGCCGTCGTCCGTGCAGGCGACGTCGTGTCCGGTGACCAGAACGTACGATGCGGCGCCGGCGGCCATGGCGGCGGGAGGAGCCAGCACCTTCCGACCGTGGGGTTGCACAGGCACAGATCCGCGGCGAAAACCCCGCCGTCGAGGAGCACGAACCCCCCGCAAGACGACAGAGGGTTCCTGTACAGCGCGAAGCCGGCCGTCACGAAGAGAGGGGCGTCCGGGGACCACGCCCGGAACAGCGTCGTGTAGCTCGTCAAGTCGGCGATCGGCGACGAGGCACGGTGACGCACGTAGCCCGAGTGGAAGAAGCCGATGAGAAGGGCTGGCCGGGGGCCGAGGCTCGACGCGTTGCCGACGATGGTGCGCCGCCACGGTCTGCAGGCGCCGGCGCATCGGATGATGGCGGTGGCGGCCAGGCGACGGAGGATCTCGATGAGCAGGTCGCACGGCAGCGACGCCCAAGTGTCCGCTGCCATCTCGATCGGTTTTTGCTAACAACGATCCGTGCTTCCGGGGCATGCAACAGAACAAAACTCGCAGCTTTGTTTGGGAGAGTTTGGCATGGATGCAGACACTAGTATAGTAGTATTGCTTCCCATGCGCAGAATTACTTTATCTGATCTGATTCGTGCCCCTCACGGAAAGGTTGTGACAATGGACTAATCGTTTTCTCCCTGCAAAAGGGCTACAATTTCCAAAAAAAAGGCATATTCAAAATGTATTGACTTGCATTTCAAAAGAATCGCATTGACCCTTAGAGAGTTTGCATTTTTGTAGGCAGATTAATTGTGTAAAGATTACGGAAAACTACGTCAGAATCTTAGATAGATTTTGCCAAGATTTGTGCTTTAGATGGTAAAACATATTAGGTGATGAGGAAATCCAAACTTAGCAATAAACACAATTACACCCTCCGTCCGGTAAAGAATGCAATCATAACATTTGAAAAAAATTCTGACAAAGAGTGCAATTATAGAAAATAGATCTAATTACCTACCTAATTATTAAGTAATCAGATCTAATCTGCATGCCAAAACATAATGCATGTGGCTAAAAAATAGAGATACTAGAGTCTTTTCACGCCACTACTAATCTGTCCTTAAAAACTAGAATTGCACTTTTATGGGAGAGAGTAACATTTACATACAACAGGATGCCGATCAATCTCGCAAGCACAATAACTGAACCAATTCACCAAGGCTAACATATGCCTCACACATATTTGGCGGGAATTGCAGCTAGAATATATTGGCATTTGCAACCACAACTCCACACAAATTACAACTTGCAACTGCCAAACACATCAACCAAATAGACACCAAATCGGAAATAACCCACGGAAGGAAATCAGCCAAATCTTTCTTCCACTATATTGTTGTGGTATTACAACAACTTTATTCTCTACATTTCACCCTGGCCTCTTGGACTGCAACGACAACAGGATTTGGTACTACATGCTAGGCCAAGGGCGGAGGTGCAGGAGGGGGGGGGTGCAGGGGCATGCCCCCCTGATGTTGTGACACCTCCACAAGAGTACCTAAATAGTTTAAGAGCTTTGCAATTGACCTAAAGCATCACTAGCCCAACAGCCCATCAAAATCATAATGATTCGTTCTTCAGTTCCGCATTACACCATGGAGATCTGAAACTTCCACGTTTGCTTGCCGAGACCCCGCCATGTGCTGGCGTCATCCAGGTCCAACCCGTTTGCAAGGTGATCTGGAGCTGTTATGTTTGCAATTTGGTTAGATTGATCGGGTGGGCTAGGGCAGTAGGGCATTAGAATAAAATGATCTAATTTGTTGTTCTTTGTTTACCCTACTATCAGAGTTTATATCTCAAATATATAAATGTTTGCTTAATTGTATATATATACTTTCTGTGTTACTAAACTCATATCTCTGTTCTATGTTATCTGACATCGATGCTCGATCAACGACTTCGGCCAGTGCCGGACGTAGAAAACCAAACGAAGCCTATACAACACTAACTCTTGTAAGTAGTAATGGCACTGGCACCGGAGTCGCCACACTTGGATCCACCCCTAAGCCCCCACCCCACAGTCAAATCCTGGCTAGGCCTCTGAGCTAGGGTATAAAAGGATCTCACCAAAGAGTGATGGAACATTAGATTGGTGGTGCTAAGTATGAGAATCTAATGCTTTCTCAATCATGAAGGTCTCGGGGCTGGTTGTTGCGGCCATTGCTGGGTGCTTCGTTGGAGGCCGTCGGTTGGCTGCACCCGCCTAGGTGCTGGGGGCTTGCTGTTGGCAGGCCGTGGCCGCTGTAGGCGTGTCCGCACCAGCCACCGGCTTGCTGCGACCAGCTATTGGCTAGCTTTGTGGAGGCAGCCAAACTGAATTTCGTAGCTCTGTCTTCCCAGTTTGTGGAGGCTTCTTCCTTTGCTGGTAAGGCAGCAGACGATATGCTAAAACCAGCCAAAGTTGGTCTACACCTTAACCTTCCTTACATAGTGAATTTACACATGAAACTCATTACTATATGAACAATGATAGCCATTGCTTATTGCCTTACAGAATGATTTATTTAATTCGCGCCCTGCACGGAAAGGCTATGAGAAGGGACAACTACTTTATTTGTGCCTTGCCCAAGAAAGGGCAAATTCGAAATTTTATTAGATTGCATACAAAATTTGTCTCTGCTACACAAACGATTTGTAGAAGAGTTGCGTTTTTCTAGAGAAGGCGAAATTGCCACCACACTTACAAAATGAAGTAGTACATCCTCTCGAAAATGACTTCCGGGAGTGGTGACATCACCTGCTCGAGGAAATGGTCTCGTGAAAATAAATTCATAACCTTTGATACGATCTCGATGAAGACAAGTTTTACATCAAAATTGTGTAGCTCGAGGAGACCTAAAATTTTTTAGTTGAAAAGTTTTCATTTGAGATTGTTTAACATTTCAAATATCCATTTAAATTTTCTAGTTTCAAAATCTAAAACTTTTGAATTTTTTAAAAACTTCGTCAACACATAACCTCAACATCAAAACTGTAGAGTTTAATTAGACCTGTCACTTTTCAGATTGGCTTATTTTCATTTGAGATTGTTTAATACTTCAAAATATTATCATAATTTCTCTAGTTTCAACATATACAAATTTTGAATTTTCAAAAGATATTGGTTATAGATAAGCTGGGTTTAAAATTTCAATGAGAATTAAAACTTTGCAGTTGACAACTTTTGCATTTGACATCATTAAGTTGCACAAGAAATACATTCAAAATAAAAACAAAAAATAAGAAATATTTGTAGGTGTGATTGATGGCATCGCCGCACTTGAAAATGATTGTCAAGTGCGGGCGATGCCATGACCCGCTCCTTGAAATGGTTCCACGTAAAAAATAATTGTAACTTTTCGATATGATGTCGGATGAAGATAAAATTTATAGCAAAGTTGTAGATCTCAACAAGATCTAAAATGTTGTACTTCACAACTCTTTAATTTGAAAATTTAGTGGTCCAAAAATCTATTGTAAAGTCAAAGAGGAAACACATTTGCCACATTATCGATCCGCACCGTTCAAACCAAGAAATCTTATTGGTTGAACCCTCCCACCTACAACCCACCCTTCTCATCAACAACCTTATCTCTTCCCCCTTTCTCCTCTCCTCCATCTCTTCTCCCACCGCCCCACGATCTTTCTCCCTCTCACCAGTCCCCCTTCTCAACCTTCGTTGTCTCACCTCTCAGTTGCACACGGGTGGCACAAGTCCCAGCAGTCGGTGCTCAGGTGGGACATTGTCAGTCACCATGACCGGCACTCTGGCGGCGCAATTGCCCCCCCCCCCCTGACCAAAGTAAAGCTGACACGGCTGGCCCCTGCGATCAGCTCTTGAGTGGCGCAACCGCCCCAGGTGGGCACGGGTGGCGCCAGACACCATGACCAGAGAAAGAGCGGCGCGGCTCGGTCTCGCGGTCGGGGCACGACGACTCACGGATGATGCAACAGGTTGAGTGCCGGGTCATGTCATTCGGCTCGGGGTGTGGGCACCGCGGCGGTCGAGCACGACGTCCGACGCACAATGGCATGAGGCCGCCGTTGCGTGCCTCGGCCTCTGGCGCGGCGTGGACGGGGTGGTATGGGTCCCAACAACGTCCATTTTTGTTTTCTCATTCCATTTGCAGGTGCACGGGTCACCTCATCACTCGCACCTTCAAATGCCATTTGCAGCAGCGGGCCACCTCATTGCCTGTTCCTGGAAAAGGTTTGCAGGACGGGTCTTTTTATCCGCTCATGCTAATAGCTATTTGTAACTGCGAAAGTTAGGATCGAGTTATAAAAACCTCTTTCTGTAGGCACACGCTTCTGAAAACCTCTTTTTTACCCACTCCTGCAAAAGTCTTTCTGTAGTAGTGATTGTGTTCAGATCTGGGGAACCTAGGCCTAAATATTAATTAATGTCTTATATAAATTGTGCAAATATTTGTTCTTGAGATGGTAAGCATATCAGGTGACGAAATCCAAACATAAGTAGTCGCAGTCTTGTATTGTTGCGAATGTACATTATATTAGTCTCACGTACACATCTTTCCATCTGATGCAATGAAATGGTTACACACGTGTCTTCTATATTATACTAGGAAAGTGCCCGCACGTTGCTACGGGCAATAAAAATTTCTATTGCAATACACATAATTTTCAACTAAATAATAATTATGTGAAAATAAGCACGTATATTAAACAATTAATCACTGCTGTCCTTTGCAAAAGTATGCTCTGAATGATCATTTCAAAATATCATATTTTTTGCACTGAATCCCCAGTGAAAAATGTGTGTACCCTTCTTCACTACTGAATCATTCATAAGCAAACTAATGGTCATCTCCGTAGTGCACTCCAGTTCAGATGAAAACATTCATAAGGAAACACGATGTTTCATGACTAATTGAGATCCAGAATCAACTTATGATACTATTCTTTTATCGTCCAACAATGCACAATTCAAATAGGTTCATGCGTGCATAGTTTCAACAACGCATCCTTGCCAACACAGCAACACAATCAAAACTGTCTTTAAGTTCTATGCACTGTTCTCCTATCATCAGACATGGTCTCCAGTGCCCTCTTGAACCTGCATAACCAAAGAACACTCACTTATAACTGATACCTTGATGCAATAATGTAGCTTTGGGCTATCCAATTTCACATATCCTAATATAGAATAACAGGAACCATAATGGCTTGCGGTTGCGGCTGCAGTGAACATCAGAACCATCATACATACAAAATGTTAGCTTCATAACCTATCAATCTGTTCCTTCTCACCGAGCTCTATAACCTATCAAAAACATTATCCTTTGGACACCATGATCTGAATTTTAGACATGGTCTGATAATTTTCCCACCTGTTTAGTAAAGTCAATCACTGACACCTGCAAAACGATAACACGTTATGCATGAACACATCAAACGGATCATTACAATGCTACAAGATCAGTATGAACAGGCAACATGATTGTTCATAAACCTGCAACCTAGAGATCATGATTTAAAAAGGGCTCTCAAAGTAGTATAATCAACAATATTATTAAAACATCACAAAAGTAGGACTGATTATCATATTTTGAGGCAAATCACATCAAATTTGCGAAAATATTACTTTTTTTACTTAGCAATATGCAAAACAATCATAAGAGTACATGACCGTCTATGTGATGCAGATCATTCAGAATCATCAATGTTATGCAACTCTTTTCTTTTCTTTTCTAACTACTGAGTCTGAATATTGCTCATTCAAAGTTTCAGATGACATAAAAGTTTAAAAATCTCAAACAGACTCTGATGGAAATGATCCCTGGTCGGTGTGTTCAGTTAGTCTTTTGTCTCCAGTTGTTTGCTTTTGTCAGTTAAAGTCCTGTCTGTTAGAGTAGCTGAGTCAGAGTCTGTTAGTTTGTTAAGGAGTCCTAGTCTTCGAGGGTGCACGATGCTGGATGTGCGGGGCGTCTTGAATGTGCTCTGGTTGTTAGGGGCCTTAGTGGCCATTAGTGGCTGGTTGTCACAGCCGTGTAATCCACTCTAAATATGAGAGCAATGTGTAGAAAAGTGCCTTTGCAGTACCATATTTCCTGCGTGTATTTTTGTTATTTTGGGCAACTCTCCCACTCATGTATCTTCCGAGTGGCAAATGGTGTCAGGCTTATCAAAAATTCAAAAAGGATTTTATCTTATGCATAATCTTGTATGGAGAAAAAACTTGAAAGCAGTGGTGGTCAATTCATATGTCAGGTCAATTCATGATCCCGTCCATTTCACGCCACAACATCCATCCCACTGATGAATGACCCTAAGTCAGACCCATATATCCAGATCGAAATCACACTGTAAAATAAATAAAACAAGTAGATAGGAGGAAGCAAGTATGAAGGACCGGAATGGCGAACCAGAGAGGCTCTCAAAGTACATTGTTTTCTTGGTGCAAAACAGAAACAAGAAAATCAAAGATATAGTTATGATAAAAGGTGTAGCATAGTGCATCGCTGAAGCATATAATATCAGATCCATTGTCAGATTGTGCTATGTAACATAGAGCATACACTCAAAAAGGCTTCAGTTTTCATATTTGGGAACAGAAAACCAAATAATTGCTAGTTGCTAGTTCCTGAAAAAGAATTAACCAAAGATAACTTCAAAGTTCAGAGCACTAAATGCGACCGATTACCTAAAAATCTTATGGGCTCGGAAAATTACAGTGAAAGGCCCTTCGGCGAAGCCTGTAGCGGGTGGCATTTTCCACGTGGTTACTCGCCAGCATAGGGCTGGAGCACCAGGTTGAGTTCGGGAGGCTGGGCTTTCGTTAGAGGAGCTGCAAAAAAAAAATTGCAATATAACATAGCAAAGTTCCAATACCAACAACCAAGCCCCTAAAATAAGGCAGATTGTCTACATCAACATCAACCGGCCTAGTCTACTAATCTCTTAAATCAGAGTACAATGCCACCATGAAAAAAGATATGAAGTATATATACATGATGAATCAATACATTCTCAGTTAAACACATATGATACATTTTAAGATTGTATAAGATCTCTCCCAAAAGATTGTTGTCCTTAAAAGATAGGTGATAACTTGAACTTAAGATCCCCCCTCATGACATAGGTGGATGTTGGGTAACAGAACACCTTTCATGAACACAAACAAACAACAGGTGCTGAACAGACTACTGAAAAACTGCAGAGTTCTCACCTGGTGACCTGGTGCTGGTTGAAGTGCCCATGATCATTCATCCACAGTTCCACACATACCGGATCGTCTGTAGTGGCTATACATACACTGAGCTCGCCACAGTTACATAACAGGCTGATTATATTTGTTTCATCCTAGATTATGCTACAATGGAGGTAGAGTAATGTTCAAAAAACCAAAACAAAGAGACAGCACAGCTAATTGATTGAACCAATCTGAATACATGTGGATGAGAAATAATTCAAACAGTTAATAGATACATAGCAGTAATCTTGGCACAATGTGCCATGAATTCAAACAGTTAATTAGCACAAAATGTGCCATGAATTAAACAGCTATAGAAAGGATAAATATTTAAAAAGCTAAATACAGTTGTATTAAATTACCTTCTGCAAAACAGATCGGTGGCCAAAAGAAAAGTGAAAAGCCTCTCAATTATTTATCAATGTCCCAAACCAGAAAGAATTCATCTAGCATACCAATGGAGATAGGAAATACTCTCGATCAAATTTCCCTTTTCCTATCATCATTTAGAAACAAGGGAAATGGAAAATCAGAGCCTAAGAAGATTGCATCTACATATCACAAAGATTGAAAAGAAATCCTCCAGCTTATCCACTCACCTAATCAATCAGTCCTCCCACAGCAGCGACGAGAACATCTGCAACGATTGCAACTCGTGGAGGCTCATAGAGATTTAGACCTTGGTGTCATAGCCAAATCGCTTCAGCTCAATGCTTTGCGAACTCGGGCGCCGTGCATCCACATCCTGAACGCATGAAGATGGGGAGGGTGAGACCGTGAGAGGGAATGCCCGGCAGGGGGGTGCCGGTGTTGGCGCCGGAAGGCAGCCTAGCATGGCGGCGGACAGAGGAGGTAGAGGTTGTCAAACTCGATCTGTTAGGGCTGGGGTGCCGAGGTCGCCGGAGATGATAGTGTTGACGCCCTTAGCCTCACTACTAAGGTTGCACTTACGGTGGCGCCCGAATGCTCGAGGCACTGCAAGCGTCGCTACGGGTTTACACCTAATGTAAGGGCTAGGGAACGTCCTTTGGTGAAACACACGATCACGTAGAAAGGTCCGCGCACACACGGATTACCGTTGTAGCACTTCACCGGTGGTATTCGGGTTATCGTATTTATATTTTCCCAAGGGAGGCACTACGGCAAAGATGATCGAATAAACGGTGTAGAAATACAAGACTTGGTAAAGAGCTATAGCGGGGTAACGAATAAAGATATTCGGGGATAAATTGACACACGCAAGGAGATCTTGATAAAGGACTAGAGAGGATCTAGCGAGGGAGGACAACGAGGACGAGAAAGGATCCTAACACAATCTATCTATTCTTGTCAACTCTAGGTAAAGAACTAAGGCAAAAGATAACCAAGGCAAGCTAAACTCGACAAGCTCTTCTTGTGCTGCAGGGCATGCAAAGCGCCGCTCTCGGACTAGGATGAGAAGGAGAAACGACGGCGCCAGAATCCTACCGCCCGAACTAACGTGGTGGACTACAAAGCCCGTCCGAGTCACCTCCTTAGGGTACCACAACTATTTCGTTGAATGGGACACCAATCTAAGACTAAGGTAAGCTCTAAGCAGCGCTCTACAACCAAAGAACCTTTCACCGATATCACGAAGGAAGGTCTCTCTCTCTCTCTCCCGTGAACCACCGGAGATCAAGCGACCACAACACTATAGGGTTCAAGAGAGCTAACCAAGACTAAACTAACTTTAGTCTAAACCAAGAATAAAGCTTCTAGAGCAAAGTAAAAGCTGAATGTAATTGACTCGAAAGGTAATAGAAAGATAACTTGAATTGTACTTGAGTCTAAACAAAGAAAGGATACAAGAGTAGTACCGGAACTCTGAAGAAGACTCCTCCAGAACCCCGAGACTAGCTCGACTCGACTCTAACTCCCAAGCTACACTAATCCTACTCTTAGTGAACAAAAGAGGGAAATGGAGATGCTCCTGCGTTGTGTGTCCAATCCAGCGAGTGGGAGGTGCCTTTTATAGGCAAGGAAGGTCGGTTGAGCACGTGGGGCCAAGATGTCAGGTGCGGCCGGCTCACTAGGTGCGGCTGGCCTTGTGATCCACAGCTCTCGACTTGGACGCTCCTGATCCTTGCTCCTGAGGCGGTTGTAGGTCGGCTCCTCAAGTCGGTTTCGCCCGGTGCGTCAGTTGATAGGTGCAGCCGGCCCTCTAGGTGCGGCCACCCACCTCTTGCCGTGTGATGCACCGCCCTACACTCGGGACACCTAGGATCGCTTCTGAATGACGGTTGTGGTGGTTGAGCGGCCGGACAAGTGGACCCATTGATCCTAGCCTCCACCCTTGGATCAAACCGACGTTCTTCAGTGAATCGTGCTCGTCCAAGTTGTGCTTCGCGGGAGAGGGGGTGTTCTGGACTAGGTACGTGTCACGGGGCAGGGGGCGGCCGCACTGGCGGGCACTGGGCCTGCCAGGCCGCTTCCAATTTCTCCCAAAATGTGTACACCTATTAAATTCACAACACAACTCATGGAACTTTATTAGTACTAAAAATGTGCATGAAACTTGCCATATACTCCTCTCGAACCCGAGGTTTTGACGGTCGAAATTTTGTTGTAAGGACCGTCAACAACAGGAGGCGGATCTTCGGCGTGGCGCGACGCGAGGCGCCACCACCGGAGGCCCTAGGCAGCGAGAGTGCATGGAGCCGGTGACGGCGGGTGTGTGCACGATCCACAGATGGCGGCGTACCACAGGCGCGGTGGTTTCTTCCGGCGACGGGGTGGTTTCTTGCGTTCTGTAGATCCACAGTGATGTCGCCGGTGGTAGCATACAGCGCGGGCGGGGGGTCTAGGGTTTGAGGGTTGGAGGAGGGGACAATGGATGGCGTTGATGTCGTGGGAGGGATAGCGACGCTGGGGCGAGGGGATGTCGTCGATGCCGCGGGAGGGAGGAGCGACGCGGGGGCGAGCGGCGGCGGGGATGCCGCGGCGTGGAGGTTGGGGTTGGGGCGGAGCACGGGGAAGGCGGTCGCCCTGGAGGTCGGAGGGTGCGGCGGTCGCGGATGGAAAAAAACGGAGGGGGCGGGTGGGAGACTGGAGGTCGGGCCGGGCGGCAGAGGCGAGGGCAAAAATGGAATGTCACGGTGGGGGCGGAGGGCGCGAAGGCCTGCAGGTGGGGGGCAGATGCAGGCGCAAAAAGTACCAACATGTTTTTTCTCCACTTCATACTTTTTAGGAGTATATCTATACTATAAGGAGCGAAGACAATTGAAAACTTTTCTCACCCAAATCGGACCCGCCTTACCCCTCACGTCGGACCCACCCGTCACATGTTTTTGGAAGTGGATAGGGTGGAAGGACTATGAAGTACCAAAATCGCAATTTGGAGGCGTTTACGCAAAAACAATTTTTTCTCACCCCACCCGCGCATACCCGCCCACCTGTACCTGCAACGGGCCCACACTTCTTTTCCCCTTGGTGGCGACGGACCCTTCTTTTCCCTCGACAACGTGCGCCGCCACGACCCACCCTAGCCCCGCACCCACACCCCTCGACCCCAGCCGCGCTCCTCGCCACGCACCCGCACCCCCCCCCCCACTGCGCTCCTCGCCATATCGCTTCGTGTGGGCACCAGCGAGCGACCTCCTCCTCCTCCGCGCGGGCACCGACGAACCGCCGCCTCCTTCTCCTCCTCCGCGTGGGCGCCGGCGGCCGCACCCTCCTCCTCCACGCGGGCGCCTCCTCCTCCTCTTCCGCGTGTTCGCCAGCGAGCCGCCGCCTCCTCCTACCCAACGGAGCGCGAGAGGACCACCGCGGGGCCGGATCCAATCACCGGCATTAGCCACGGTGGGTATGGCCGCCGCGGTTGGGGGAGTGGAGGAGGTCGCGGACGCCGTCCCTGATCTCGCCGCGCTTTGCCTAGGCGCGATGTGGATGTTCCGAGGGGCAGTGTCGCCGTCTGCCCGCTTCCTTCCAATCCCGAGTCGTCGAGCTGCAGCATGTGTCCTTGCCCGCAACAGTAAGGTTAAGGTATGGGTTACTCTCATTTGACATCAGGAGTGCCAAAGTTGATGGTTGTTAGGTTTGAAGCTCAAAATCATGACTGTAAATGGAGAGATTGATTCTGATTAGAAGCGACTTTTGTGCTGGGACATAACTGGGAGGGAATTGATCTTGATTAGCATGGATGCTCTTGCAGTTATGTTTTCTAATTGAAATAGCACCGTATGTTTTTTGAATACCACCATATGTTTTGAATCGAAATACCACCGTATGTTATTGGTCATGACTGACCATGGATGCTCTTGTAGTCATGCACTTCTCCTATTTGTCAAATGCCCTGCCATGATTCAGTGACTCTTTATTGTAATGTTGTATTTTTGGTTCAATGTTGGGTAGATGCACTGATGCTGGTTCCATTTGCCAAGGGAAAAGGCTTGTGTATGGATGGTTACATAGAAACGAGTTCCTGGTCAAGAAAAAAAGATCTTTGGTCATGGCATATAGCACATCTTTCAGCTCTAAACAAATGTTTTTTATCTGTAACATGTTTTAAGAAGCAAATCATCAAATGCCTTCGTTGAATTGTACTGGCAATCTTTTTTAAGAGTGTGCTCTCAATCTAATGCCTCCTCAATTCCACCTTTCATGCCATCTCATCATTGATTTGGCATGCTGCGCATTGTTTTTTTGATGGGAACAGGAGGCCAAGGCCCCTACTGAAAATTATTAAAAGATCACAGTTCACAAAAACATAGGGAAAGAAAGGAAAATAAACAACAGGGCATGGCAAAACAAATTACAAAGTCTGCAACCAGACATTCATAACTGAAGCTTTGTCAGGCTTGACCCTATGAAGAAGCAAAGAGAACTCCCCAGAGAATTTGTCCTTGCAGCGTTGCAGTGACAGATCAATGTTATTAAACACCCAGTCATTCCTGACGGTCTAGATGCTCCAAGCCATGAGGACAATGATTTCCATGAAAAAGTTCACTCCAAGCTTCCTTCTCATTCTTTAAAAATCTGAACAGGAGTCCTGGTTGTAGGAACAACCGCCCCAATGGCTTGCCAACAGGCCTTTGCAAAGTTGCATCTCAAGAAAAGATGTGACATGGTTTCCCTTTTCTGAAGAATACATAGGTCACAGGTGTTGCTGTCAAGCTGCATATTTTACCTAGCCAGCAAATCCCTTGTGCTTAGCCTGTCTTTCAGAAGCAACCAAGAAAACCTTGTGCTTCATCGGCATTTAGATTTCGAGCCACCTATAAATGGGGTGAGCCTCTGTGTCCAATTAGGACTTTGTAGGCTTTAGATGTGGCAAAGTTGCATGATCCCCAAGAATATAACCAGGAATCAAGATCATTTCCCATGTTCACATTGCCTATCTTATCTTGCAGTTCTGAAAACTGGTGATGAGCTTGGATTGATAGAGGCAAATCGAAGTGTGTCAGCAGGTTAGACAGTGATATTGCACTTTGGAAGGTGGTATCAGGCTTCTTTGCAAAAGAAAATAACTCAGGGTAGGCTTGCTCTGGGATTTGGCCTTCCCATTTATCCTTCCAGAAGAATACTGTTGAGCCATCTCCAATGGTGACCGTGGCAAGACCTTTAAATTTGTCCAGGAGCTTAACTAAGTCTCTCCACCAGAATGAGCCCTTCTTGTGCTGTCCTGGCAGATTGCCATTTCTGTAGTAGGTTTCCCAGACTAGATTTACCCATGGAATATCTGCCTTAGAAAAGAATTTGTGAAGAAATTTCAGGAGCATGGCTTCATTGTGGATGGAGAGGTTAATGACTCCCAAGCCTCCCTGCTTTTTGGGAATGCATACCATAGGTCAGGCAGCCTTGCAGGGCTTTTTAGAATTTAGATCTGCACCTCTCCAAAGGTAGTGCTTCCTGTAATTATCTAATTGCTTAATAACTCCTTTGTGAAGTTTGAGGGTGGCCATGTAATAAAGCTGAGATGATGAGAAAACTGAGTTAACCAATTCTAGCTTGCCACCTTGGGAGAGAAACATAGAAGTGCAGGAGAGCCTTTTTTCTATCCTTTGCATCAGAGGCAGGAAATCTTGTATGTTTGGTTTTGTGGTTCCCAGTGGCAGGCCCAAATATGTAAATGGGAGTGACCCTTTCTGACATTCAAAGAGATTGGCAAGCTCCTGGAGTCTTTCCTCTGAAATGTTAAGGGGAACCATGACTGATTTGCTATAATTAACTTTTAACCCAGTCGATGCAGCAAAGGTGTGTAAGAGATTCTTGAGGAGAAGAAGCTGAGTAGGACAAGCCTCCATCACCATAGTAGTGTCATCTACATACTGAACAATAGGGAAGTCAATTCCTGTGTGGTGAGGGATTGGTAAATTCATGAGGCCTCTATTCTTTGCATCATTAACCACACTTTGCAGGAGATCAGCTGCAAGGACAAATAGCAGAGGGGACAGTGGGTCGCCTTGCCTCACTCCCCTTTTACAATGAAAGACCTTCCCAGGGACACCATTAAGAAGGACAGATGATGAGGTTCCCGAGGACAAAATCTCCTTAATCCAATTTATCCATCTATTTCCAAAACCCCTGTGCCTCATGATTTCCAGGATGACTTGGTGCTCAATCTTGTCAAAAGCCTTTTCAAAGTCCAGCTTCAGAATGACCATTTCCTTTTTTGTTCCTTTGCAAATATGAAGATACTCATAAGCCCATGCTAGACAGTGATGTATTGATCTTGACTTGATAAATCCATATTGATTGGCATGTATGAGTCTTAAGATGACTTGTTGAAGCCTATCTGCTAGCAGCTTGGTTAAAAGTTTTATGGATGAGTTCAGCAACGAAATGGGTCAAGTCACCTACTCGTGGGATCATCACATTTTGGAATAAGGGTAATGAAGGAAGAGTTGATGCTTCTCAGGCAAAGGTTACCATCAAAGAAATCCTCACATAACTTATAAAAATCCTCAGCTATTAAAGGCCAGCATTTTTTAAGAAATTCACCATTAAAACCATCTGGCCCTGGGGATTTGTTATTGGGGAGATCAGCTACCACTCTATCGATCTCTTCCCTAGAAAAAGGACTCTCCAGCCAAGCAAGGTCATCATCTCTGTAACAAATCCACGAAGATTAAAATACGGATGGGTGAAATCAGACACCCCCATCCTTGCTTTAAATGAGGACCAAAGGAGATCAGCTTTCCCTTCATGATGGGAGACCTTATGACCCAAATCATCGAAGAGTGGAAATGTAATTTCTACGGTGTCTAATAAAGCATTAGCATGAAAGAAAGCAATACATTCATCACGAAATTTGACCCAATTGATTGTGCCCCTCTGCTTCCAATATGTCTTCTGTTGCTGGAGGAGGGCTGAAAGGTGCTCAATGAGGATATTCCTGAAATTCCATTCCTCCAGGGTGAGATCCCTTACTTCTTCAAAAATATCCGGAAGAGGATCATTTCCTTGCGATTGTGGATAGCATGCAAGGTTGGGTACAGACTTCAGATCTTAAGGACTTTCCTCAGGTTTTAAACTTGGCACTAATCCTCTTTGCACTATCAACCTGTTGGATGTGCAAATTCCAACCCTGTTGCATTACTGGTAAGAAATCATCATGTTGGAGCCAATAGTTTTCAAACCGAAAACCTGACCTTGGAACTTGGGTAGTAGAAGTGATGACACAAGGAGAGTGGTCAGAGGTTTCCCTTGAGATTCCAGTAGCAAAAGAGTTTGGCATAAAGGAGGTCCAGGCATTGGAGGTGAAGAACCAGTCAAGTCTCTATAATAGAGGGTTAGGCTGTTTGTTGGTCCAAGTAAATTTGCAGCCTCTTAGGGGGAGTTCAACCAACCTCAACTTGCTGATTGCATCATTGAAAGCCATCCTCTCTTGACAATTCTCACCGGTTTGTTCCTATTTTTGGTGATCTAATGAGGTTAAAGTCACCACAATGAGCCACTTGACATCATCTGGCATGTCAATGTTCTTGAACTAGTGAAGAAAAGCAACTTTCCCCTCGGAGGTGCAAGGTGCATAAATATTAGTGAGAATCCAATTTTCACCAGAGAGCTTGCAAGAAAATTCCACAGATTGTGCATATTCATTCTGAAAAGACAAGTGCCCCTCAAATTTAGAGCTATCCCATGCCACCAAGGTACCACCAGAATTCCCAACTGAGGGGAGAATGACAAAGTCATCAATCCTGTTTGGGCAGAAATTTTTAAGGTAGAGAGCATCCAGAACTCCCTTTTGGTTTCCTGCAAACAGAGGATATCACATCTACAATCTGAAATTTTGCTCCTCACTGCATTCCACTTCCCTTTTGAGTTTATGCCCCTAATATTCCAACAGAGGACCACCCAGTTTCTATTTTTCTTATCAGGATTCATAATGTAGGGAGGTGAAGTGAAAGTCAGAGCTATATGCACAGCACACAACCAGGGGAGAACAAGAGACAAAGGAATAACCACACCATAGGATTAAAACATTAATCACCAGGTCTGAGCAACAGTTTGCTAGCAAAAGCCCAAGATTAACCCCCAACACCTTACAAGCCATTAAGAGAGGTTCCATAGAAAACATTAATTAAAAGGATTTCAAATAAAGAAAGAAGCATCCATGCTTCTCACTTCTTGTTCCTCTTCGCCTCATGGGCCTCTGGGCGTCTTGACTTTCTTCCCCTTACTCTTCTTAGGAGAGGATGTGGAAGCTTCCCCCGATATCAGCTTGGTACCCACTGCCAGCTTCCCTTTGGATTTGCCACTAATGGTTGCCTCATTGAGCCTGTCTGCACTGATTTTGCAGAAGTCCTCACCTATCTTCTGGAGAACCTTGGGAGGGATGGAAGGCGGGACAGCAGCACAGGCCAAACAATTTTTGCTTGCACAGCTATTGTGCTTAAACCCTACATTCTTGTTTCTAATTCTGGGCTTCTTCGACATCGGTTTCCACCAGAGTGGTTCTTGCAGCTGAATTAGTGGCTTCTACCGGGTTCTCACGACCTTCATGCTCATTGAGGTTGGAGTCAGACTGTGAGGCATCAGTGTCAGTCAACTGCATGATTGAGGCGCATTGTTAACAGAGACATCTGAAGTATACATCTTGCTCCTCCTATTTTCTCCTATATTTTTTTTTGTTTTTGTCCTCGTTCTTGATGAAGCATTGTTGTCAAATATATGTTTAATATACATCTAGCAGAAGCAATAATTTTGATAAACATTTTATGCAACTTCAGGTCCCAAATGTGGGCAGTGTCATCGTCTCCCTAGATGGTAGGTAGATTGGCCAGCAATAGCGTACCATCACACACCATTATGCATCTCCATTTTGTTTCTTTTTTAATTGATTATTAGTATTTCCTTCTAAATATATAGAGATGATAGACAGGCCTTGTCTCATTGATTTGTTTGTGGAATCACAGTCCTGGAATGACTGCCTAGAATCAGACGCCAATCTTAACCTTGAAAGCAGTGGGGACATTAGGCAATAAAAGATCTTTATCCTCATCCAATAAGTTTATACGACTCTAAATTATGTGCACTCTATATTTGTGGAAGAGACATTGTTGTTCTATTTTTGGAAGGATGGACTGACATCCATGATATACGATATGCGTTTCTCTTTTCTGATTTCCATGTAGATATGTATAGGCTGTTTTTTTCTGAACATCTAAACCTCTATCATTATGAACCCTTGACAATTTAGGCCACTTGTTTGCTAATTTGGCAAGATCCAAAATTCGTGTCCTAACCCTAGCCTTGGATTCTCTGTTGTGCAGTTGTAGGAGATGATTATGAGATTTATGGATGCAATGCTGCTGCAAATTCAGGTAAGAACTATTATTGTCGATTTGGTACTGTAGTTTATATCAGCATCACTTTTCTTTCTTTCTTTGGATGTGGTCGTAAATGATTGATAGTAGTAAATTGATGGAAATTCTATTCAGTTTTGAACTTACTAGGAAAAGTTGTTTAACTAAATTTCCAGTTATCGTACTAGGTTAAAACTTTGTAGCTCACTTTTTAGTGTTCACTTTCAGTTCAGTACTTCAGTACTTTTTAGTGATTCTTTTTTAGGTGGTACATAAAGCTTGTGGAGCTCTAGCTGTTTAGGTGACTTGGCGATGAGGCATGCATGTCCATTACGAGCTTGCTTTGCTCACTCTCACCACTTGAGTTGTTGCATGGTATTAAACTTCTGACTAAATGTTTATTAATCTTCTCTTTCAAAGTATTACATGTGGATATTGATTATTTGAATTTCCTCAATCCTGATGGATCCAAGATGTGTGGATGCAATAACCAATTGAAGGTGGCAAGCGCTGGGCAGCCCGCCCCTTGCCAGAAGGAGACCAATTAGAAGGGTCTGTCAACAACTTCTAAAATGTGAACAACATGGCTCTGTTGTATGGCCCTTTTCAAAGAAAGCTGGAATATTTTGGGTACAGAGAAACCCAGAGATTAGGCTGAAGAATGTAAATCTGGTTGGGTTAATGCGTAAACAAGTATCCGGTTAGGGAGTAATAAGTACCTTTAGTAAAAGAATTTGTATTATCTGATCATAAACTAAATGGAACATAATTTTCAGCATCTTCATTGATAAATTGTATTATATATTGATGTATATATAATAGCCCCTTATTATATAAGGGGCACAAATAGCATGTTATTATTATACAAGGATGCACCGCACGTCATTTTGTGTACATTTGCGAAGACTGGACACAAATATAACTGATCCGCGCTGATGCGTGTTTGAAAAAACTACTTTTAGGATGGTGCTTATAGGTGCATATTTTTTTAAATAAACGGAGAATAAATAGTGCAATAGTGATTTTTAACTCCACAACCATAATACTGATCTACTGTAATATTCTCTATTTATCTTTTGTTGAATAAACTTGTGGAGAACATCCTAATGCAGAAAATTTTAATGTAATATAAAACACATGTAAAATAGGCTTCCTGTAAAAATAAATAAAAACACAAAACACGTGCGTGCCGCACGTGCATTTTACTAGTAGAGATATAAGAAAAATATCTACCAACTAATAAGCTAGAAATACTTCATTCTTGATACGTAGGTTAACCAATCCATCTCGTATGGGTAGCAGCTAACACGGTGGTGCTTATCTCCGATCAGGCGTGAGGAGCTCCTGTCGTCGTAGATGGGAATGAGTAGCACAAGCCGGTCCTCGTCGGCAGTGCCGAACAAGCACCCGATCCTCGGGCAGAAGCACGTTACCCTCACTTGCCTCCCTGTTTTGGTCCTTTTCCCATTCCACCACCTACGCAACGGCGGAAGCACGCGGCGCACGTTTGTCCACCGCCGCCCGTCGTCGCCGGCGAGCTCCCACACCTCCAACTTGAAGCCAACGACCAGCGACGCGATCACGGACGGCCGGCAGCCGTCGTCGGACGCCGCGAGGGAGAACAACGGCTTCCGCCAGGCTGGGCCGCTGTCCAGCTCGACATACTTCTCCGGCAGCTCCGTGACCCACGCACGTTCGGTGAGCACGTTCAACGCGAACACGACACGTCTACGGCTCCCGTAGTCCGGCATCGACTCGCCAAGCCAGTAGACGGTGCAGTCGCGGCTGACGACCACGTCCTGGGCTCGCCGTACATGTACGCCGGCGCCCTGCCCTCCCCAGCCTCGCCGAGCGTTTGACGGGCCCCACGCGCCGGACACGGGGAGAAGATCTGGTAGGTCATGCCGGGTTTCACGTCCTCTTTCTTCCCTCGCTTCACGGCCAGTATCCACACCGCCGACGAGCGGCTGACGAGGAAGCGGCCGGTGACCAGAACGTACGATGCGCTGTCCACGGACACGTCCAGCGCGGCGGCGGGAGGATCCTGCGGATTCCGCTGCGGGCGTCGAACAGGCGCAGACGACGATGGTCGCCCGAGCCGCCGCCGGCGAGGAGCACGAACCCGTCGCGCGACGCGAACGGACCCTTCGCCTTGGACGACGACGACCACGCCGGGTACTTCGTCACGACGGCGTCGGTGGCCGTGAGGACGTTCGCCGGCGATCTCGGGATCGTATGGCGATACACGTACTTGTGGCTGTGGAAGAAGCCGAGGAGAAGGGCGGGATGGCGACCGAGGAAGGAGGCGTTGGCGATGATGGCGCGTCGCCAAGACCTGCAGGTGCCGGCGGAGCTGAGCACGGCGGTGGAGCCCAGCCTGCTGAGGATCCCGACGAGTAGGTCGCAGGGCAGCGACGCCCACATGTCGGCGTCCATCTATCTCGTCTCAATTTTGGATACGAGAGGACAAGAGGCGCCGCTTAATTGTTGGAAGGCTAATACGACAACGAACAATGGAATTGTAGCTTTCTTTCTTGAGTTAGGACGAATTGCAGTCCTCCGGCGTATACACCACGTCCCCTCGCTGCCTTGGACCACACTCACGGATCATTCATCACGAGGCTTTTTAATCCGGTACAAATGCCCAGATCTGAAGAGTACCGGTTCCTTTTGATTCGGTATGCCCGGATCTAAAGAGTACCTCTCGAATTGTATCTCGTGACCCGGCCCCTTTAGTACTGTGGGTAGAGACTTCACCCGATACTAAAGGTCACGCATTTTTACCGGACGAGACCTCCACCTGATAGTAAAAGTTCGGTATTCACGACCACCCTCAGCCCCTTCAGCTCCCCGACCTCACTGCCATCATCATCACACCTGCACCACCCTAACTTTGCCCACCATAGTCCGCGTCTCCCCAAACTCACGGTCATCTGCACTGTCCTCGCAGTCGTATTCTCGACTTGCCTTCCACAGCGGTGTTGTCATCCCACCGTGCACATACCATCCTAACCTCCTCACCCTCATCGTCCACTCCTCACTATCATCTGCCATGGCTGCACCTGTCATCTGGAAAATGGACATTTCTACCGGTTCATAACCCTCATTTGTATCGGGTATTGAACCGGTAAAACATCTGGTACAAATGTGGTGGAGCATTTGTACCGGGCGAGATACCCGGTACAAATGCCTCACATTTGTACCGAGTGGAGCCTCGGCCCGGTACAAATGTGTTTTGCCCCCGTCAACCTCTTTCCCTTCCCTTTTCTTTTTTTCTTTATTTCTTTTCTTTTTCTCATCTCATCTCATCCAATCCAATCCAATCCAGATTCAAAGTAACAAAATTTACATCAATTATCATCCAAAATTTACAGCAATTCTCATCTCAAATCACAAGATTCATAAGTCCTCAATCACAATATCTATGAATCTCACAATAATACATCACATATCTGACAAGTTACAATCTCATACATCCTCACAAGACCACAGATGGAACAAGAAAATCACACACAAATTCCTCTCAAAAATTAAAAAAATTTCTCACCCGAACACTGCGCGCGCCATTGGTCAGCTACCCACCGCATGCCTGGCCATTACGCCGCCGCCCGCGCCTGGCCCCATGTGGCCGGCCGGAGAATGGAAAGAATCGATAGAGAAGAGAAGGAAGGAGAAGAAAGAATGAGAAAGAGATAAGATGGATAGTGGTGTAGAGAATTAAATAAAGGAGGGCTAGGGATGGACACGGATCGGAGTGGGAGAGATGCAAAAAAATTTTCTAAGTCCCCGCGGGATCCATGGAATGACATTTGTACCAGGCCTCCTATTTAACCGGTATAAATGTCATCACATTTATACTGGTTGGTGGCTCCCCCCGGTACAAATGTGTTGGCCTCACATTTGTACCGGTTGGAGCCATTTGTACTGGGTGGTGATGCATTTGTACTGGGTGGGTTGGATCAGGCCCCGACGCGGCCTGTGAGAGGGTATTTGTACCGGTCGGTGCCTCCAACCTGTACAAATATAGTTATTTGTATCGAGGCCAAAAATACCTGGTACAAATCAAAAAACAGGCCTGGGATATATGTGCGATTCTCTAGTAGTGTGTTGTCCTGCCTCAACGTCGAACCCGACCACCCCGACCTTGCCACTTGTGGAAAATCATGCTTTATTTCCGGTTGGTAATGGGCAAAGGTCTCTAGAGACTAATCAGGGATGATCATGCGATACGAAATGTATTTGCACAAAAAAATATTCGGAAATTCCCAAAAGACTCTCATACACACTCGTCGCACGTCATGCGGTTTTTTCACTCAAAATATGCGTGTGCACGACACAGGGATTTGAACTCACGAGCTCTGACCTAGCACATAGCTTTCATACCCACATGTACACAACACATCTCACTCACTAGAACGATGTAATCCTTTTGTAGTAATTCGTGGAAGACTCTTTGATATTTAGTCTTGGTTGGTAACACCAAATGAGACAAAAGCTCCCATCGTCGGTAATATTTTGTGTTTGTTGTTTCCAATCGGGACTAAATGGTTTTAGTCTCGGATCCAAATTCAACCGGGGTCAAGCGGGTTGGATCAATGGTCGTTTCTCTATCGGTGGCTCGCTGCCGTCTGCCCCGATCGCACCATCTTCATCCCCGTCGTGACCAAGCCACAACGACCTCACCCTCCATCATCCATGCCTTCCGAACGTCGCTGTCATTTGCCCTGACGACACCATTATCCCAACCTTCCCGAGCTACCTAGGTCACCCCGACCTTGCCTGCCCGGTCTTACATTCCCTAGTCACGTTGTCATCCCTACCGACCATCCGCCTCCCCAACATTGTTCGGCTGCACGAATGTGAAGCAGCATGCTAGATCCCACTTCTTCATAGAGATGAATTATTATGTTTCAACGGTGATTTTGTGACGTTGCAATTCGATATTAGTGATGTTGCATCTATGCTTTAGTTTTTTAAACAATTAATCAACATGTTGCAAACATTATTTTGCCATGTTGCAGTCATGATTTCGTGGTGTTGCGGCAATGCTTTGGGATTTATAATCTATTTTTTGGATGTTGTAACGTGGTCTTTTTTATGTTTTCAATGACTTTGAGATGTTTCACCGGTGATAAGTATTAATATTTCAACCTCTGTATGGATCAAAACATATAGCTGGCCATTATTACAGCTAAGTTCAACTCCACAAAAAAACGATCAAGAAGATGTTCATCCCATCCATGAAAAGGAAATTAAAAGGTCTGTAATCTATTACTACAACACCATTCATACCATTTCCGGTACCTTCCACGTCTAGTTGCGCTGCTACGGCTTACACACCCCGACGAGATGTGGCGGCCACCTGCCTTGCAATATTTAGACAACAAAGATTGATCCCTTGCAATTTTGCTATTGGACCCACATTTCGTAAACATAGATAGATGGAACCATTTGTCATCCACTCGGAGTGGCAAAACTGCAAGGGGTCAATCTTTGCAGTCCCAATATTGCAATTTTTCCGCATGGGGGCTAGCCAAAATCTGAGCATGCCCTTTGTGACGTCCTGCTTTTTGGGAGATTTATTAAACATACTGCTGTTCAAAAAACCTCTTAAAATTAAACCTATTTTCTTTCCCCATAGATTGAAAACCCTTTTACACATAAATCTTGCATTAACCCAAGCATGTGTGACGCATTTAATCTTCTTTTTCTCCACCTTAGGGTCACTTCCTTCCTTTATTTTGTAGAAATAATATTTGAATCCTATTCGAATATCAATTCTATTCATGGCCTTATACCATGACCCAGACCCGCCCTCAACTTTAAGATCTTACAAACCCTACTACAATGTCTAAACAAGATCACACTCCAAACTCTTCTAAATGCTGGTCGTGGTACTATATATATGATGGAAGTCACTTTTCACGGTGACGATCCGAATCAAACCGCCATGTTGTCGGACTGGATGAGGAGAGGTCATAACCGGTGACCAAGAAGTGTTGAGGTGCTGGGATCTACGTTGCTTGTTGAACTTAATTTTTGAAATGACCCCACAAAACTCGGAGATTGCATTGATCTTATATGATGAAATTAGGAGAGTGGTAAAAATGCCGGACTGCAAAATAAAAGCATTAAACAATAACATTGTGAGGATGCAACACTACAAGAAAGCAAAACCATTAGAAGCTCTTCATTCTTGATAAGTAAGTTGACCAATCCATCTCATGTGGATAGCGATAACGAAAGGGGCCCTTGGGAGCCGTGGTGTTGAGGTACTGGATTCGGCGAGACAGCCCCGTATTGACCTCTATCACGAGGTCGTTGCCTCCTTCCACCTCAAAGAGGACACATCCACTCCTTGGGCAGAAGACAATGTTGTTCAGCCAAAGCTGGTTAAACAAGTAGACTGCCGGCACGGCGACTCTCCGCTCCAGCGTCCACTTGTCCTCACTTTCAAGTACCCACACATTGATGCTGTTGTCATTGCCATCACCGGGGAACTCCCTGTCCTCCATCACCGCAGAGAGACGGCCGTCGCCGGACGTCGCCAAGAGCAGCGAGCGCCGTGAATAGCCATGCCGGCACTCATTCGGCAGCTTCGTTGCCCATGTCCGGCCCGTGCGCACGTCGAGGGCGAGTGCGTACACCTGTAATTCGTCGGCGGTCAGGTTGGCGCCGTGCAAATTCTTCCAGTCTAGGGTCCACACGCCAAGCCAGTGGATGGCGCTTTCGCAGATGACCTCGTTGCCCGGACAGATGTCTGTGTCTAGGTTCCCGTTCTTCATCATGAACTCCGGTGAGCGCTTGACAGGTCCACACACGGCGGCGCCGGACATGGGAGAGAATTGCTGGTGGTGAAAGGCAGTCACGGTTCGGCCATCTGTATTGTGTAGCTGAACTCCGCTTCCACGGCGATTATGCGGACACCGAGGTCGCCGGACGGGAGCGGTCGTATCCGGTGACAAGGACGTAGGTGTCTGCCTCCAACGCTGTAGCAGGGATGAACATCTGATCTCCTGTTATGGTGTTGTACAGGCAGAGGTCGTCTCCCTTGAGCAGGAGAAGCCCATCGCGTGACGATACCGGCTTGTTGTACAACGCCAGGTCGACTGACATGGGCCTTTGGCACCGCGAACGCCGGCTCGAACGGCCCTGGTATGCTATGCAGACACAAGCCTGCTTCACCGTTGAGCTGCTCGTGGAAGAAGCCGAGGAGGAGGTCGGGGACGAAGCGGTCAGGGTGGGGACGGAGGCACGAGGTGGCGTTGCCGATGATGGCGCGCCGCCACGGCCTGCAGGTGCCGGCGCAGCGGACGACGTCGGTAGCGTCCAGGCGGCGGAAGACCGAGAAGGAGGTCCAGCGGCGGCGATGCCCACATGTTGGCGTTAACACCGCGTCGTTCCCAGGGTCGAATAGAGGCGGCATGCGACTGTATATGGATACGACCAACCTGGCGGTGCTCTTTAGAAGACGGGTTAGAACTGATTCGACAGCAACAACAGGCTCACTACTCAACATACACTTATAAAAACTTATGCTCAAAGTTGACACAATTTCAGCTATGTTTGCTATATTTAAAAATTTTACTTTTTATAGGTATTTTTTCGTGTCGTCCGATATGAACTGCAAGTGCATGAAGTCATAGAGTAAAGTTGTTGGAAAATGATATTCATGTCCATGAGACATCTCTAAGACCTATGTACACGAAATGAAACTAAATTTCTAGCATTTGGTTCTCTGTGCATGATGGAGCACGTGAGGTAGAAAGGATTTAAAATTGTATAAAATTCAAATGAAGTTTGAAAATCACGAAATTTGTCAAGTGACCATGATCTCATATGTGAAGGTTGTGGTAAAAATTTGAAAATGTTTTGAACACTTAACACGCATACATCGTTTAGAAACCCAAACATCTCACAAGAAGTTTCTAAGAATTTGAACTAATGTCACTAGGTTTGGAGTCTTTCAGAATTTTAAATTTGAATTTGACTAAAAAAACTTTTCTATGGGTAATATACAACATAATTGATGTCATGTTGAGTTTTGATTTTTTTTACATTTTTGCTATTTTAATATTTAATTTGATGAAAATGCTCTCTTTGAGAGCACTGGATGGTGGGCTCTCGCAAAGAATGACCTAGCCCACCACCGCCCAACATGGCCCAACCTTTCCTCTCTCCGTATAAAACACCACCGCCCCTAACTAACTCACCCCTCCCCTCCTCCTCTCCAAAACCGACGCTGCCGCCTCCTCCTCCTCTCTCTCTCGGTCCACGCCGTGGCCCCGCCCACGCCGCCAGCCCAGTGCCGCCCTCCTCCTCCGCCGCCTCACCTTGTGCACAGGGAGCCGGGCGGGCGCTTGAGGCGCTGCGGCGGATATCCGCCGCGCTCCTCCTCCCTCAGGCGGCCTCCCTTCCGGCGCCACCTCGTCCTCCCTCAGATCCGTCACCGGCTTCTCCGGCGCTCTCCCAGCTTCTCCTATGGCTCTAGATCCGGTGGTGTTGTTGCGGTGGCGGGTGGTGGCGGCGGCGGGGTGGTGGTGGTGCTGATGTCCGCGATGCTGGTGGTGTTGCAGGTGGCGGGCGGTGGTGGTGCGTGTGGTGGTGGCGGCGGCGGCGCAGCGGCCGGTGGTGTTGGTGGCCGCGATCGTGGCGGGCCATGGCCGGCCGGGCCCGCCACCCGGCTATTTGCTTTTTTTTGTTTTCATAAATACTCTGTGCCGAGAGCTATCTGAGCTCACGGCACCCATGTGTCGTGGGGCCTGGACCTAGCTCTCGGCATAGAGCTCTTGCCGCCGTGCGGTGAGTGCATCGTGTCGAGGGCTTCCTCTCGCACAGCTCTGCCGAGTGGAATCAGTCTGCGTGCCGAGAGCATCTCGCCTCGGCAAAGCCTCAGAATCTGGTAGTGGCTGCAGCACCAAAATTTTGAGGGCATACTGCAACTATTCCTTTTTGGACAAGGCTAACGTACAGCTGGCTGTAATATAGACAAACGACAGCAATAGACAATTTCTTTACTCCACCTCTTCCTTTTTAGAAAGAAGACTTGGTCGGCGACTGTTTCTAGCGCATGCGACACCCGAGTTTGGCGGAAAAATAGGTCCACCACAAATTCTGCACACGAACAGAATCGCAGGGTTCTTTTTGGGAATAGAATGCCAGGGTTCTGAATCCCAGGGTTCTTTTTTGAGAATAGAATGTCAGGGTTCTGTGCGCGGTCTGTTCCACATCGAGCTGGCGGCACGGAACAGGGCACCAAACTGAGAGAAACAGGAACCAGTAGATCAAAATCCATAAGTAAAACTACCGCATACAATCAAGATTGACAGGAAAAAACAGAAAAAGGTGCGTAGCTACCCTCGGACACCAACTCTAATAGTCCACAACCCTCCGCCACCAACTCTAATAGTCTCGTCCATAGCTTGTGCTTCCCGGATGCTGGCATCAATGCCGCGGACGTCGAGATGGCTAATAGGGACAGGGAAGGCAACATCACCTTTCTTGAACTGCAACAAAATCATGAAAGATCAGATCAATTAGCATGCATCGCATAATAAGAAAAGCAAGCACAAAAAAGTAATTCGATGAGGCGACCCACTAGCTTGCATAACCTAATAATCAGCAACCACTCAATAAAAGGGTCACCAGTAATTGCTCGGCACTTGTATTATTTTGCTCGATTCATAATGGAAAATTGCAAGATGCAAGCTATATAATTGCCTACAAAATTGTGTACGGTTGTACATATAAACTCAATAAAATGGCATGCATAATTTAAGATCAAATTATCATACTCAAGTTTTTATTATTTCAACTAAACTCATAAATCATTCTTTGCTAATGCTCATCGATGTAATTAAATTATAATTGGCACAAACATGAAAATGTTTTATTAAGGAAAATGCTATGCAAGCATTAGAACATCCAACACATGTTTTCCGGAAACAATGCGAGAGGTAGGTACTGGGTAAGTGAACAATCATGGTTGTTTTTACTAAAAACCCTCATAGACTACCACTAGTGTAGGGGATGAAAATCCTGCTCAAGTTGTATTTGCAATACTTTTGTATAGAGCAAATCGGAGCTATTGTGCAACAGAGTTCATAATAGAGAGTGCTCATGTACACATGCAATGCAGCAACAAAGTTGAATCACTATTTACTGAAAATAACACCACATATACCTAATAAGCAAAGCCACACCTTATGTGCTGCTTACCCGCACGAATCAGAATACAAAAAAACAAGTTGTGGCTGGGAATCAAATCAAAGAAATAACTTGCTGAGATGCAGCGGTAGCGTGTCAGACAAGCAAATTCAAACCGAGAATCTGCAAGCAATATTAGAGAAAGTTTGAGACTTCACTGAAAGAGGAAAAGTGAAGTACGGATGAGTGAAAGAATAGCAAGTGCAATTAATACGAGTAAGATATCAGCATGGCTGATTACATTTAGTAACAGAAGTATAAAGTTGCCCAAAGCAAGAACCTAGCAGAACAATACTTTTGTCTAATATAGAATGGTGCGGAAAATATACCCACATTCTTGGTAATTCAGAACCATATTATTGCCTACTAAATTATATTGGTTTGCCTACCTAAGTAGCATATTTTTCCTAAAAAAGGAAGATTATTTTACAAGTATGGTTCAATGTATAAAATTTAGTAGTGATCAGCAACTAAATTGGTTAAATCGAAATGCTAAGTTGTTGAATCATAAACATAGGGGACAAACATATGTAATAGTGCAACACTACATTAGAGCTAGCAAACATGAGGTGGCAAACAAAGAACATGTTTGGCGGCTCAGCTGTTCTTGAACACCACTGCACATAATCACAATTTTTATGACAAGAGCTAGGACATTCTCCTGGAATTTAAATTCTGAACACAATAGCTAGGCAGAGAAGGGCACTATAGATGAACATAATATATTATGCATTCCTAGGTAAAATAAGATTCATTTTCATTACTAAAAAGAGTGTAGTTGATTCTCCTTGTGTCAGGATAGGACTTACAGTGCAATGCAAATGACTACTTGTACAAGCATGGTTAAACTCAAAGCGCATCTCAAATTCTCCACTATAGCATCCAATGCTAATTCAATGGAAACTTAACACCCACGAATGAACTCAGACCTGATTTCAAATCCTAAAATAGTCATTTGATTCAATTCTAATACCACCAGGTATCAAACTATAAACTGAGCCATGTTTGGCAGCGCTAGTCAGTTTGTTTAGGTTCTGTACTTACTAAACTAGTGCACTGTACTTTGTACTTCACAGTTTACTATGCATGAAAGAGACACATCCATATAAATGACGATTCATGCTATTAACATCTGAAAACCTTGAAAAGCCTTGCTGGAGGGCTAAGTTGCTTGTTGGTAATCATATAATTGATTATTTAAAATAATAGGATTGCCTAAATCAGATCTTATTATTACCAGGAAGAGAAGAACGAAGACAAATAAAGGAGCTAGAGAGCACACTGCAACACAGGGGTGGATGGCAGCACAACCAGCCTCGATGTAGGCAGGAGTCACCTCGCGGTCGCAGGTTCTCTCGCTGGTGGCCGCCGCTGCATGACCGGAGGGGCACCTCCGTGTGCAAACTCGCCAGGCCGTCACGCGCCGTGGCGGAAGTCCTCGACAGTCGGGTTGTTGTTGGGGCAGCCGCACCGCAGGCTCTCACCGGAATCCGCCTCCATGGGGAGGCCGGGGCCGCTGCAGGCCTAGCTAGCCCTCGCCGATCCGCCAGGCCCGCCGATCTCCACCGCGTGCCCTCGCCGTGGGCCTCCATCGCAGCCGCCGCCGCCACCACGAACCTCGCCCAAAGATGAGAGAGGGGATCGGGAAATGAGGGAGATGGTGGGGAGTGGGGCCGGCACACTAGAAAAACGAATGGTTTGGCAGCACTGCATGCGGCCGTGAGGCAGGTAGGGCCGGCTGTGATTAGTTGCAAATTGCAGCCGGCTAGGAAGTAGTCTTTACCTTTCTTTTTATGCGATTTAGTATGCGTTGATGGCAGAAAATACATGTGACACCAAACTACAACGGTAGTAGCACACATAGCGATGAATTTGACTCGAGCGGTGGATTTCTCCTTGGGAAAGCTAGATTCATGAATGACGATTTTATTTCACTACGAAAAGGCCTAAAGCATAGTGGTTACAAGAGCCTCGGTAGCACCTCGGGTGCTGGGTTTGACTTCCCGTGAAAGCGAATTTCTCAAAATTTAACGACATCTGTGTGCTTTCACTGGTAGGCGACGTTCCCGTCGACAGCGAGGCACCTGTGGTGACTTCGTCAATCTTGGGGATTTGCTGGCCTCGATGTGTAGATTTGGCAAGCTCTTTTCTTTCACAAGGAAATATATTTTTTTTCCAAAATTTATATGATACACATACATACATACATACATACATACATACATACATACATACATACATACATACATACATACATACATATAGACAAAACCCACTAAGGGGCATTAACTATATTTCTCTCGACATGCAAGCCATCCACCTCACATGCCACATAATCATCCACTATGTTATCAATTTATGTCTTGTACTGATTTTCTGTGACAATAGCATCCATACATTTTTGCAACAATAAAAATACGTGAAAGATCAATCATTTAACAACTGTTTTCTCTCAACAAAATGAACATATTTTCATATATAGTGTCGCTTGCAAAATAATGTTGCATAGCAATCATCTTAGTTTATACTTTCAAATTTTCATCTCACAACTTTGTTTAAAATTCCAGCAACACGCGGGTATCACCTAGTACAACTATATAGATGGAACCCGCTACAGATTTCTCTCGAACCTCACTGTGCCATGTCAGCATCCACCCACCATGGAGCAAGCCACATCATCACCTCCCATTAAAATTCATTAATACCCCCACTAAGATGCATTAATTTATGTTTCTCTCTCATGTGGTGCACATCATCTTGAATTTTTATTATTCAAACCGTCTGACTAATATGGTGCACATTTTCAATTCATTTGATGTATGTCTTATTGTTTTTTCTTAACTATTCAAAAGTAACATAAACACTTATGATTCTCATCAAGAGATAGGTCATATGGCTCTCGGGGTAATCTCTACAAGTATGCTATTTTTACGAGAAACTAAACAATCACAGTGATTCATAGTTTATCAAAAAACTATTTCAAATTCCGCAGCAACGCACAAGGAATCACCTAGACATATAAGGGGGATCCACCAGAAATGGGAAAAATAGTTCGTGCGGAGGAGCGGATCAGATTGTCCCTCGATTTCATGGGTAGATGAGGGGTAGTTGAGCCGTTGTATGGTGGGGAGGAGGCTTATGGGATGTTGATCTACGAGTCTACGCTCGACATTTTGCGATTGGAAAGCTTGAGATTGCCACGGATGCTGTTTGTTGAAAGTTGGGATAGGCTGAGGGAATTGATGTGGTTGGAAAGGGTTGACGAAAGCACTGCCGCCAAAGTGAGTGTTTTGCCAAGTCGATGGTGTGGTTAACTAAGCTTGTCATTTCTTTCTGTTTTTTCTCCTCTTTTAGGATGGCTTCAAATCTTTTCTTATCAGGACAATAGTTCTGTAGTCATAATATTCTTTGCGGAAAATGTAGTACCATTTTCTTTTATCTTGTTGGTTTCAACCCCTTCCCTGACCCCTCCCCCTTCCACCGACTCTGCCACCTATATGGCTGCCGCGGAATTTCGCTGGGGGTGGGGGGGGTAAGGTGGGTCGTTGGATTGGGTTTGGGTATCACTTTGAGGATTGCTATTTTCATGATTGGCCTCTCCTTCGACGCCGAAAACATTTCTGGGGTGCTGATGCGGTGTGTTTCTGGGATTGGGCCAATCCCTTTCATTGGGTTGGTTCGCTTTCCCGAATCTCTTTTGCTGAGACTGCTCTTACATGCTCATTCGGAAATCATTTGTCAGAGTGATAATACTTCTCGAATTTGTCGTAGAGCTGCTGAATTGTTCTAGGTTGTTCGCGCATGAGGTGCGGCGAAACTGACCATCCCTTAGACCAACGATAGACCAACGATTGCAACGTTGATGGCAACCGCGTCCAAAACATTTTGTATCTCCTAAAATAATTCTGGAGAGGTTCCTTCTCTTTCCGCTTGCATGAAAACAAATCACTTTCAGAACCGGAGATGTTGGAACCCCGAGGTTAGAGAGGATCCGCGCGGATCTTCCCAAAGAAAAAATTACCCCTGTGGCTCAATAAAGAGTACCATTGTGTGGTGGTGTCATCAGCAGCTATGATGAATGACTTAACCAGCACCGAGTCATCACCTCCGACGGAAAGGATAGCAGCCTACTAACTCATCAGGAATTGTCTGGGATATGATTGCCCCGAGAATCTAGGCAGAGGAACTGCCCTATAGGTTTGCGGCCATGGGGTGAGTTGAATTTCTTGGGATAAATGCGACTTTGGGTCCGCAGCCCTCGTGCAACACATGGATGCCAGCTAGGAAGTATCCGAATCAAATGGATTGGAAGTGGGAATTCTGGTATATGCTGTGAATGAAGGCGGCTGGAGGAGAGGGTTTTCACCCTCGGTGTTTATGGCATGGCTGGGTATGGTGTACTCAGGGGATGGCTGGTTGACAGTAAGCACTTGCTTGGCTTTGATGGCACACAACTCCTCTTGCAATTTGCTAATTTCTTCTTTGGCCTTCTGGATTTCTTTGGTTGTTAATGCTTTTTGTTGCACTGCCAACAATCTCTTCTTAGCTTTTGCTAGCTCATCAGCTTCGCGTTTTAGCCTGGCGAGCTCCGCCTCATCGATGCTTGGCCAGCGCTGCAGGCGCTAAAAGGTATGTCTTAGCTGGTGAGGAGATTTGGAGGTTTCAAATCTTCCTCCTAAAGGGGTTTGCTGATTTGGAGTTAATGATGGTTCTTTTCTTCCTTGTAGACATTGTGGTTTTTCTATTCAAGCCTAGCACAAACAGTGGGTGCCAATTGTTGTGATTCAGCAAAGCCAATCACGAACAATAAGAAAACAACTCGAAACAAGCAAGATTCGAAGGTGGAAAGCAAGAACTTTATTGTTGTTTTATCACAAGTCGATCCCATTTACAAGTGCGGATCAGCCTCCTTTTAAAGGGAGACAGACCGACTTTTACATTCCAAAATGGCCTTGTATGAAAGGAATGAATCTAGGATGTACTAAACCTAACTAGGGATTTCACATCTAGATCTTCACACGATCCGCGCTGGCTAAACTTGCGTCGCGCAAACCGCGCCGCATCATCGGAAAACACTGCAATTGCTGGGTGAAGGCACTTTCTTGGATGACCTTTCGTCCGTGCAATCTCATCCCACAATTGAACTAAGAAATAACAACATAAATGAAACATTAGAGATTACAATGCCCAGCGAAACATTGTCAACGATCCTTTTCGAGCAATAGATTCGTCTGGGGCTTTCGTCACGGAAAAAATGAAAACCCTGGATTGAAAACCTAGCCAATGCAAAAGCGATTGGCGACGAAGGTGTGAGACCAATCTCTTGGTGCTGAAAAGATTCGCATAGAAAATTGCTCTGATCATTACTTTGTCTATCGAAATTCTAGGTGAAACGTTTTACTCCTCGAGTTTCTCACCACATAATTCCTCTTTGAGCTCTGACGGTTTTGGTTCTAAAATGGAGGGGTTCTATTGCAATTTCGAATCCCCAATACTGCTCGCCCTCCCCTATACGGCGTGGCCATCGCAGGCACCGATGCCCCCCTCCTCTCTTCCCCCTTCATCTTCCCACGTGCTCTCTTCTCCAACCCTTAATCTAGATCTATATCCCCGTCCCACTCTCCTCTGTTTCTGTTGCTGCCTTCTCCGGCGTCACTGATGGGCAGCGGCGCTGCGTCTCGCACCCGAGGCCCTCTTGGTTTCAGCGCACGTTCCTTCAGGGCTGGCGGAGTTCCCATGGCGCTCCAGCCATTGGCCCGCTTGAGGTCCGCCACTGCCTCCGGTGCTGCCTCTCCGTGATTGGGGTCGGGATCCGGCACCGCCCCCTCCAGCACCGCTCCTCCCATGCCATCGGGAGCGCATTCCGCGGCAGGCTCGACGCTGCACCTCCCTTAGCATGCCATGGCTAACCCCTGGGCGGGTTGCGGCACCTCCCTCAACGACGGTCGCACCTCCTACCTGCTGTTGGGCGGCTCCCCCTCCCTCCGTGGGACCTTCCTCTTGCTGTCAGCCACGGCTCCCCCTCCTCCCGCTGGCGACCCCGAGCTGGGTGGATACAGCGCATCTGTCGCGGCCCTTGCCACGGCATGTCGATCTGGGTGGATCGCAACAACCTCCCCGCCGACAGCCGTAGCCCCACCCTCCTCCCGCTGGCTACCCGAGTTGGGTGGATCACGCATCTGTCGCGCCCTTGCCTGGCGTGTCGATCTAGGTGGATCGCGACAACTCCTCGCTGCCGACAGCCGTAGCCCCACCACTCTACCCACGGGTCGCGCTGGCTGGCCTCCGCTTCCCGGCCGCAACTTCCCGGCACTTGTGGCAGCGGTCTTCCGGGGCTCCTTCCTCGGCAGGGGCCGTGACACCTCTTCCCGCCGGCGACAATCCTGCGTGCGATCGCGCCACACTTGTGTGGCTGCGGTGCCCATCCTCCCGGCACTGCTAGGCCACGGCTGGCTCGGCTGTATTCTCGCATCGCCAACTCTCCCGACGGTCCCCCTTTCCTGCGTATCCCTAGGTTCGCCCCGCCCGCTGCCGTCATCGCTCCACCGCCGGCTGGCCCTGTCTTCACTGCCTCTGCCCACCGTCAGCTCCGACTTTGTTGGCTCTATGCCGCTAACTCTCGAGTCCTCAACGCGTTGATCTTAAAGATGTCTTCTCTAGGTCGTCTACCATTGTCGCCATCTTGTGAGGGTCGTTGTTCGTCATACTGCTCATCTTCCCTATTGATGTCGCCTTGGATCACATGTTGCTTCCCATCGGTTCAGCTTCCACCCAAGCCTAGGAGATCCGCGAGGAGTTGGCTTGGCGCCTTTGCACGACCCGGTCGGTTCCGACAACAGCTGCACTCGTTGGTGTAGTTTACCTCACTGAGGCATTGTCATTAAGGCCCCAATTCCATTTGGTCACCCTAGTGAAGACTAGGTATGCCACTTTTGGGACAGACGGATGATGGTGGCATCCGCGTCGTTTCCTTCTTGGTAGCATCATCCTGCATGACATCTTCGTTCGACATCCGTGAGGCTTTGGGTAGTTGGCTCCTGGTGATGAGCGTGTGATCTTGGGGTCCTTTCATGCAGGCTAGGCTGCGTTTTAGTCCTTGTTCAGTGTGGTGTTGGTGAAAATTCTCCTCTCTTCCTGTTTGTTTCAGTCTTTAGATCATTCTGTTTCCTCATTGGTCCCTGCGCCCAGCACTCCGGGGTTTCTCCTAAAGTTGCTTCGTTGTATCTCTTTCTCCTCTCTAATGAAAACGTGCTTTGCACGTCTTAAAAAGATATGTAGTCTCACTGAATATACCAACCGAACTGTTGCAGACTGCTGGCATCTAATGTTGCCAAATTAGCTCATGGCATTAGAGTATATGTAAACTTTGTCTTATGCATCCACGTACTCATATTGTTGCTGGTACCACCAACCATGCAACATCGAATGAACTCGCTGCAGAGGGTCTTGAAGGGGAAAATGCATTGGTGGTAGGCGGCAGATATTGTAACCATAAATTAGTCTAGTGACATAGATCAAGTAACAAATCCCATGTACAGCTAGCTAGTTTGAAAGTTCCACACGCGCGACACATAAAAAGACAATATGTACCATGTGCACAACACTCTAACTTTTAGCAGGTACAACAAAATTCAGTTATATTAGGAGTACATGGAATTGTTATGCGAGGAGATCTACTTTCCCAGGAAATTGATTTTTGTACATAACTTCGCGACGTCTACACACAATTAGTGGTACAAAACTACAAACAGCTGCTAAAGTCACAATTATCATCTAAACAAGGCTGCATAATAACAGCATTCATATGATCCTCTCATAATTGATACCAGAGAATAACAGCTTTCGTATGAACTCTGATAATTGTTAGACAACATATGACTTGGGTACAGACAAATAGTGACGGTTAAATCTTAGAACGGGATCTGAGAGACGTGAGCGTCCCTAAGATGCTGACAAGCACACTAATTATGGAGAAGGCCGTGATGATGGTTCTCTTGTTCTTGTAAAGAAACGCGTGCACCTTGGTCCGGATCCTCCTCTTCACCTTGTACTTCTCAATCTCTACCATGACGCGGTCATAGCACAACCCGCGCAGGGCAGGCTCTGAAGCCTGGTGAGGAAGTCAAGCGTCCTTGTTGATGAGCCCTGCTCCTCCGTGCAGAAGATGCCTTGTTCGAAGCTCTTGCACGTCCTCCCTATGCACCAACATGGAGAGGAGGAGAATGTAGGAGCAGACGGCGGAGTCTTCGTCTTCACCATCCTGGAAACTTGGGGTCGTGCATAGCTCGTGGGCTGCCATGTTGAGCAGAAAGCGCGCTCGTCGTCCAGAGACAGTGGCACAAGGGAGAGCTCGGCGGAGAGGAATCCTCTTGTTGACGCCCATGTGAATGAGCTCTATGGTGTTCTTGGCTGCAGTGACCGTGATGCCGATCTCGGCAAGCTCGACGGCACTGGCAGAAACTGAAAACGAGTCGATTTTTTGTCGTGTGTACAGCCTGGTGGCGTTGCTCCTTCTTCCCACCATGTAGAATCGGAGGAGGCCAAGGAGATGCGGTGGTCTGTAGCCGTCATCCAAGATGACAACGGGCTTCTTCTCGAGAACCTTGCGCTCGTGCAGGTAGTCCTCCAATCAGCAATGAACTCTGCCAAGTCCACAGGCCTGAAGCTCATAGTCTCGACAACCAGCCAGGGTAGCTGGTTTTGAAGCAGGAGGAGATCATGGCGGAGGATCTTGCGGTTGAACTCGAAGAACCGGCACAACGACGCATCCACCTCGACGATGCTGTCAGTACACCAGCGCATGTACTGCACCAAGAAGCATGCGTCGTAGAACATCATGGGTAGGAAGTCGCCGTCGTCCATACCTGCCGTCACTTCCTTGTCGTAGAGGTGGCGGGCATGGTAGGCAGCCGAGACGACGGCGTCGTAGAGCTCCTGGGGTGAGCGGCCGGACTCCCTAACGCAGTGGTGGGCGGCGGCATGCTTGGCCTTCTCTACCGGGGCTCTGCGGACATCGTAGTGGTAGGGTCCGATGGCCACCAACCTTGGGACGGTGTACCATTCGTCGAAGGCTCGGAGGCTTGCAGGGTACCTATGGATTTTCATTCTCATCACGTCCATGTCCACCTTGAACTCCTGAGCTGCTTCCTCGAACTCCTGCTTCCCAATTGGATCAGTAGCCTCTTCCTCAATCTTCAGATCATCGTATTCATCTGTGGCTTCTGCATACTGAACCAGCTGACCTCCGTTAAGGATCCTGCTACCAAATATCTCGGTGGCTACATCATACTGATCATGATACTCCACAGCGACGCCAGTAGCAGCCGGCCATACTGCTGCTGCTGAGCCCATGCCCCAATAATGGTGGGTCAAACGAGAGTCCCAAGGTATCCATGCTGGATCTTCCATGCCCCCAATCGAATCGATCACCCAGTTCTGCAAGCTAGTACAGTAAAACAAATGGAAATAATGATGAATGAAAAAAGTACAGTACTAGCTACAAACTGATCGCAGAGAAAATTACTACTGTTATTGAAGAAACTACACATACCAAAAGATAGAGGATGAGACTTACAGCCGAAGTACAGTCTTGTGGACACTCCTCCGGTCCCCTCCTATAGTCCAACCGGCCGGCAGGCCATGCATGTTGCTTGTCATTTACCAATGACGACGACTGGTAGCTGACGACTCGCTATTGGTTTGTCTTGCTCAGTGGTGACTAATGGCCCCATCTAACCCACATGGACACACTACAGGATGGACCATCTACCCGAGCAAGCTAATTTTTTAGAAACTGGATTAAAATCCGGCCTCCACATCCCTAGAGAATGTGCACAGCCAAAAACTCTGGTCCATTACAGCAGCAAAAGCAGTACTCAAACTGCAAAGATGCAACACCACGCCGACAAGGTTCAGCAGAGACTAAAGTACTAAATTAAACACACACCTACGAACAGAGCTAATCACTAATTCTAAGTCTGGATTTCAACTGAAACTACTAAAAGCTCCATAGACACCACTTCGCAGGTGACAATGTCACTTTATAGCAGCCTTCTCTTCCTCTTTAGACAACATCGACCAACATCTTGCCCAATATGCCCGCCTGAAAATTACCAGCACAAAGGAGTTAGGATTTGCATTTTGGAATACTACCTCATTTCTATTCAACCAAATAGCCCAACAAAGAGCAATTGCCCCAACAGTACATTGGTTCTTCAGCGATTTTGAGAACCCCTCAGCCAAGAGCCAAGTATATGAGAAAAGCTAGTTGGTGGTTGAATTCCAAAGGTAATAAAACCAAATTCAGATGTTCCTTGCTACATGGCAGCCTGAAAACAAATGTTGAATTATTTCATCCGCATTGCAGAAGCAACACTTAAGACTTCCCTCAAATTTCTCTTGGCTAGATTATCTTTTGTAAGAATTACCTTTTTCCATAAATATGTGAGAAACTTCAATTTTCAGTAGAACTCTTAGTTTCCAAAAGGCACAATTGGAAGGTACACCATGTTGTTTCTTTATATCTGAATACATAGACTTTGCCGAAAATTTCTGCCCCATACCCAATCCCCAAATGAACACATCATTTTGATCTTTTAGATTCACATCTATAATTTTATTCACCAACTCCAACCATTTGTTAAGGACGCTCCTATTAGTGCCCTTCTAAAGGACACCTTCAAAGGGACTGTGCTTAGCACATTTGCCACTGTATCATCTTTCCTTCTAACAATGTTATGGTGGCAGGAATACCTATTTTAAACTTTTGGTTACCCAACCAAACATCTTCCCAAAATCTAATTTGTTATCCATTTTGAACTTGGAACCTGCCTCTCGACAAAACTGATCATTGATGTCCATGAGACCGGACCAAAAATGGGAATCACCCGCTTCTTTGCTACTTGGGATAATGTTTTATTCTTTCAATATTTTCATGGAATTAATTTCTGCACATTCCATATTCATTCAATAGTTTGAAATTCAATCTTTAAATCCAAGGTTTTTCTTACCGTTTCGGACCTCCTGCCGCCCACGGTAGCGGTTAACCGGACCGGTTGGAGCGGTTCTTGGTCAAAACCGGTTGAATTTAAAATTTCAAATTGAAACCCGTCAACTGGTCATACCGGGTTGATCGACCGGTTAGCCTACTTGATGTTACAGGTTAGCCGACCGGTTACACATGTTAGCCAACGGTTGCGAATCAATGAAGAATTTGACATGTTTTCAATTTAAATTAAAAATAAAATAAAGAAAAATTCTCAAAATAGTTCTTGGTGCATGGAATCTAATGGTGTCAAAATTTTGCAAATATTAGTGCATTTAGTATTTTTGCAGGCATTAGAAGTTCAACCGGCCTAATTTTGTTCTTTTTCTTTTTTGGTTGAACTTAACGCATGCAAAAATACTAAATGAACTAATATTTGAAAATTTTGACACCATTAGATTGTACTCACCTTGAAGTATTTTTAGGATTTTTTATTTTTCAATTTTTAAATTTAGATTTGAAAATTTTGAATTGGACGGTTGAGGAACCGTGGGTACCCTTCGCTCGGACGGTAGGACCCGGTTCTGTGTAAACCGGCTCGACCGATAACGTGAACCTTGGTTTGAATAACCACTTGCTTAAGCACACATTGAGCTTCTAAATTGACAATTCCCAAACCACCGAAACTCTTGGTTTGACATGTGATCTGCACTTCGCTAATCTATATTTCTTCTTGTGTTCATGTCACACTCGATTTTACAAGGAAAATCGAATGCATCTCATATGCACCAAGATTAAGTTTACACACAAATGATAGAACGTCATGAGTGAAATGTCCATAAACAACATTCAAAACATAAAAAGTTTAATAAATTTATTACAACATCATTGTTACACTCAGACGATAGACGAAGGCCTTTAACTCGATTAGATGATAACTAAAGTTGCTCCGTCTTGACTTCCATAGTGTCGGAGGTTTAGGTGCGAAGCGGTCAAGGGGGTCAACCACGATGGTTTATTTGTTCGATGGAGGAGATAGGGAGCTAAAACGCGATGGTTATGCTAGCGTAGCACGAAAATCACGGCGAGACACAAGGGACAAAGGCGATTTTATCTTGGTTCGGGCCTCGAGAGTAAAACCCTACGTCCGGTTTTTCGGTTTGTATTGTTGGGGATTCGTGAGTACATGTTCCTCGGAGAGACGCCCTTGCCCGCCTTTATATTGGCTGATAGACAAGGTCGGTGGACCTGGAGTCAGGTCGGTTACAAGAGAAACCTATCTAGAGTCGGTTACAATATGAAAGGCTTATCTCGAGCCTTTAATCCGTCTGGACTACCTTTGCAGCAGATCCGATGTCTTGGAGTATTGGATCTGAGACTAGGTCTTCGGAGGAATCTTCTAGAAGGTCTTTGGGGCCACAGATCAGGTCTATTGGGCCCACCGACGGTCGGAGAGTCTTTTGATGGGCCGGACCCACTTGTCGGGGACGCCTGTGAGCACAGTCACTTTGGGTACCCGGGGTACCCATGTCTCACACGAGCACTTGACTACCGGTGGATCGCAGTCCGTAGAACTCATCGTAGTCGATGTAGTACTCTTCACCGTTGTTCGAGAACAACGGTAAGCAAGTGACTACACTTATGGTTGGTACTCGCAAGTGGGGAAGATGCAAGGCTATCAAGGATAGGTTAAGGCTTTGCAGATTAGCATTTTGTAACACCCTAATTTTCACATTATGCCTTTATTAAATTTTTGCTAGCAACAATGCTCATGCTTAAGGATTTTAAGGTTTTATTTAATTTTCCTAGGCATTTTAATTATTTTCTTAATTAAATTAATGAATTATAGGAGTTCTTTGTGCATTCATCTTTGGAGCATTGTTTCTGGTTGCTTGAATTGAATCTACATTTGAATTCATTTGATTGAGTCTTCTTCAAAATGGTAAAACTTTTCTCTTTCTCCCTCCCTTTTCTTTTCTGTTTTGCTCGGCTTTGGCAAGTAAGCACCGGACTTCTACGCTCTGCGCCTAGCACCCCTTTGTACCGGCTCAACCAGCCCAAGACGCCTGCGGCCCGGCTAAGCCTAGCGCAACCCGCATCCGCCTCCTTGCTCCTGCCGCCAATGGTGGGGCTGGTGGTCATCCCCACCTCCGGCTGAACCGCACCGGTCGGACCGGATTCCGACCGGGCTCGGCGTCCGTGCCGCATCCGCCCCACCGCCTTGGGCCCACACACGAGGCTATCCTCGGGCCTATAAAGGATATTGCTGCGCATCAACCGAACCTTTTCTCCTAGCCCTAGCTGCGTTCGCATGCGCGTCGCCGCCGCTAGCCCAAACCTTGGCTCCGCCACCACCGTGATCTCCCGCCACCTCCCGTCCAACGTGAAGCAACTTTGGAGGAAGGTAAGAATGTGAGGAAGCCGTTGGTGAAGTCTCCGCCGCTCCGTGCGTCTTCGAGCGCGAGCTCGCCAGATTCGTGACATCCGCCGCCATCCGCCCCGCAGCTTCGTCATCGTCGCTGAACCACCGAAAGCTCCTAGTTGAGTTCGCAAGGACTCAGCTCTCTCAGGTGCAAATCCGTGTCGAATAGTGGAAGCTCGAGATCGAGTTTTGTTCGTGACTGCCGCCGCGTGTGCCGCCGTCGCCGCTGTCGCGTCCACGATCACGATCCAATGGTCTAGGGTGAGTCAAGCGAGCATACCGGTCAATTGCCGGTCAGCCTCACGCATTTTGCAACAGAGTCCCTGCAGTTTTCTTTTTACAACCGCAACCATGCCAGGTTCAAAGACCTTTAGGTTTAGGTCCTGTTTCTTATGGTTTAGACCCTAGCCTTTCTAGGTTTCGTGCACGAGATCCAGCCCTGCAGTTTTACGCCTTAGACCTTGTGTTTATATGTGTAATTATGTTTTAGCCCTCGGTTTTCGCTGTTAGACCCCTAGAAGCTTAGTTCTCTGCGTTAAGCCCTTATACCTTGTACACTCATATCTTCACCGTTTAAGTCCATTTTAGTGTTCTTTATATCCATGTGTTCGTCTTGTGAGTAGATTAGTTTAGCGTAGCTTTGTTTCTGTTTGAAATGATTGGTGGATTGTTTCTTATTTTATTGTGTGGTTTTTATTCATGTGAATGTGTGATGCGTGAGAACGTGCCGTTTGAAGAATTCAAGAACAAGAGATTGAAGACTACGGCGCGGGATTGTGAGGAAGGCAAGTGTCCTTGGTCATTCCGTTTACACCTATATAACATGCATTTAATCACTTTATTTATTTATTGCTTGCATTAATATGTTGGGTTCCTATTAAGGATGATGCCTAGATTTCTTTTGACCGCTACCTTGCAACCGGGTTAATAATTAATCTTGATGGTAGATAATGCTTAGTTGCTCAACTGGGATGGCAATGACAACATGGTTACTTTTACTCGTGTTCCTATATGATGATTTAATACAATACCATAATTGTTAATCGGAACATGGAGCGACCACCGTGGAAAGCAGTGCAACCACAAGACATATGGCTCTGTCTTGGCCAACTAATTAGAGGACTCTAGTGCTGGACGGTGATTAGGGGGCATGACTCATGAAACCTCGTGCCTTGGAACACACTAGGGAAGTCTTTGTAAAGGCCTCGTGGCGTCCCTATGCAATCACACCTCTAAGTGTGGTATTGTGCCTACTTTTGCACAAAGATGGTTGGGTCCAAAGTTCCTAGAACTTTTACGCAACTTGTGGTGAAAGTGTACAACCTCGCAAAGTGTAAAACTAATCAATTAGCCGTGCTCACGGTCAAGAGCGGCCTAGACCCTCACATGATTAATTTACTTGAAGATGGAGAATAAATTGTTGCTATTTTATTTATGTTATTGGTGCTCTATATTAATTGTGGGATGGTATAAACTTACATTTGCTAGTAAATAGCTGCTTAATAAAACGACCAACTAAAAGTGCTAATCGCTTATAGCTGTCACCTTCTACTTTATAAAGCCTTGCATGTTATATATGTTTCTCCCCTTGCTGAGTACGACATGTGCTCACGCTTGTTGTTTATTTATATTGCATCTACACCATCCGGATTGCTGCTCAGACTTGGAGGTTTTTGAGGAGTTCTAGGCGTACGTGCCACCAAATAACCGCCGTGGAGTTCCTTTGAAGATCCGCCGCTAGTTATACGCCCGATGGTTCATTTTAGACGATCGGTCATGTAATGGTTATAATACTCTCTTTACGCTTTGCGTATTTGGTATTCACTGAGTCATTACGTGTGTAACTTGATCTGGCGCACATGTAATTTATGCATTCGAGTTTGCCTTCAAATTCGGTGTGACACATTTTAATGTTGGTCAAATTTTATTAGCAAGCACCTATTTACTAGATGTAAGTTCATACCAACCCACTTAAACATCTTATCTCAAAAACCACGATTTAACTCTATGTTTAAGTTTAGTTATCAAGTGAGGGTCCAAGCTGCTCATAACCATGAGCACAGTTGATCGACTTCCCACTCTGCAGATGTCGTACACTTTACCCTCACGTGTTCCCCGTGTCTCCGGGTTAGCTAGACCCTTAAACACTTAGGTGAGTGGCTAGGGTCCACTACGAATGCTTTACAAAGACATGCAAAAGACCAACAACCCACATAGTTACGCTTAGAGCGAACCATAACCCTCCCTAATGGTCAACACCTTAGCAAGGCTACCCCAAACGAAGCAGGGCTACACCCCTGCAACTCAATCCCCTCGCTCGTTTCGGATAAGGTCATGATTACTTCACATCCAATTAATTGGCTCACCAGAGCCATATGGACTAAGGTTCCACTGCTTTTCTTGGGTGGTTCTCCATGTTGCAATTAAACTTATGATCTTGTTTAAAAGCTCATCAAAATGAAGCATAACTTTCATTGACATAAAGATTCATTTTAACCATTCCAAGATATAGCAACTAAGCATTATCTACCCAAAACATTTATTTAAACCAGGTTCCTCAAGGGACAAGGATAAAGTCTAGTCATGTCCTTAAAAGGTTTTCCGACAACTTCATGCATCATGACATAAAAGTAAAGTATGATAACATGCATGTAATTAGGACAAGTAGAATATCTGGGGAGAAGACCACTTGCCGTGCTTTCCTAAAACTGAGTTTCCTCTTTCTCAAACAACTTCTCTTGATCAACTTCGATTGGTAGCTCAACCAAAGCACGATATCTATGAGCACACAAGAAACATACAATAAAATAAATAAAAAGTACATAAAACAAATCTGAAAGCTACAAGCGCATAGCTAAAACAAACGGGCTTGCTGAGACGATCACATGGACACCAAGAACGCTTAAAACGGATAAGAAGTGCTAAAGATATGACCAAAACAAGGTCTAGGGGCTTGTGTGAGGAACTGGCTTCTAGGAACCTAACAGGAACAAACCAAGGGCTAAAGCTAATTACGCATATAAACCGCAGGTTCATAGTGCAAAACATCCTAACAGGACCTCGGCGTTAAACCGAAGCTAAGGGGTTTAAGCAGTGGTGGCCTATCCGTAAGGATCTTTACAAGTGGAAGGACCGATGCGAAACAAGAAAACTACAGGTCTCTTTTGCAAACGGTAGTGGGCTCTGGTTGAGCGGTATGCAAACGGATGACTCTGGCCGAGGAAGATCGGCACAGATCTTGGCGCGACGGACTGGAAGTGGCTGTTGACGGATGGGCAATAATGGCGGTGTGCGAGAGATGGCGAGCGGCGCCGATCTCGAATTCGGTGCTCGGTTTGGGACACGGTTTGCTCCTACGTGAAGTGGGAATGGGGCCAAGCCACCTAGGGGCTTAGGGAGGTGGTTCGGCGACCACGGCACAAAGGCCGGCGGGCGGCACAGCTACAGCCAACTTTGTTGAGCGCAGAGCAATGGGAGGCACGACAGGATGTGCGGGAAAAAGGAAAGGCTTCCTCACCTTGATGTGAACCTTCCGATGAAGGAGGCGGTGGAGAGGAGGCGACAGAGAGAGATCGTGGCGGCACTGCTTCGGTGAAGGAGGCGGTCCCGAGGCGGTGAGAGCTCGAGATGAGCGGCAAGACAACAAAGCCGGCCGGCGGCAATGGCGCGGCGGAAAACAAGATGGGTGCGCGAGGTTGGAGAGTGCGAGAAGGGTGAGGCTGAGCTCGGGCTCGGCTTTTATAGAGCGGGAGAGGGAGGGAAAGGCTAGCATGAGTGGTACTAGTGAAGCTTGAGTGGCCATTAATGGCCATTGTGGCCGGTATTGACTGCAAGGCTTGATTGAGGAGAAACGAAAGGGGTTGAAGAGGGGGTGTGGCTGGTGTCTCGATGCGCCTTGATGAACATGATTGAAGGAGGGAAGGTCAAGGGCGTGGGGAAAACGGTGAGAGAGTGTGTGCGGTTGCCGCTATTCGGCGGAGGTAGGGAAGGCGCCGACATGCAGGGCCCTGGTGGGTGACCGGGAAGAGATGGGAGCTAGGCCGACGGGTTTGACTAGGTCATGGAGAAATGGGCGGGAGTGGCTGCTGGGCAGAAAAGGAGAGAGGAAGGGCTGGCTCTGCTGCCCCAAGGGCCAAGAAGGAGAGAGAGGTTGGCGGGCTGGGCCAAGAGAAAGAAGAGGGAGGGAAGAGGGTTTAGCTTTTATAATTTTGAAAACCACACAACATCACACAAAAACCATGCAAACCAAATTATGATGCACAAGCACTTGTTGAATCTAAAATTATTCAAATGATATTAAAATATTTAAAGGCCTAATTTATTTGATAATTTATTTATTCCTTAGAAAATTAAATCTAAAGCACCTTGTTGCTTACATTATTTTGGTGATGGAATTTAGCACTACGGGATTCGCGGCCTTTGCCGAGGCGGCATGCTCTCGGCACGAGACCTCTTAACTCTCGGCATAGACTCTGCCAGAGTTTACTCTCGACACAGGGCACTCGGCACCTCGGGCGGCAAAGAGCTCTATGCGAGAGCCCTTAAAACCCACTCGGCGCATGTGCCGAGAAGCTATAAAGCTCTCGGCAAAGACTTCTCCAAACGAATAAAAAAGCAAAACACTGCGGGGCCCACTGCCACCAGCGGTGGCCGCACGGACCTCTGGCGCCACCGCCACCACGTCGCCGCCACGCCACGCGCTCCCGGACCACAACCTCCAGCCACCGCCGCCATGCGCCACGGATGCGCCTGCGGCCATCGCTGCCGTGGCCCTCGCGCACCATCAACGCCTCCACCGCCGCCGACCTCCACGGCCGCCACCGCACGCCACCACCACAGCCTCCGCTGCTCCTCGCCGGATCGAGAGAGAAGAGTGTGTGTGTGTTAAGAGAGAGAGAGCAAGTGGGCGAGACAAAGGGAGACATCACCGGATCTGGCGTCGCCGTCTGCCGCCGTTGCCGGATCAGGCGCCACCACCACCGCCACCGCCGCCACTGCTGGATCTAGCGCCACCACCACTCCGAGCCGCCGCCGGAGGGACTCCGCGGCGAGGGTAATGACCGCGCCGTGGGAGCGCACGCGCGCCGTGGGAGCGCCCGCCACGCCATGGGGAGGCAGGGCGCGGGCCACCCACCGATGGGGAACGCGACGCCGCCTCGCCTCTCCTCCTCCGTGAGGGGCGCGTGAGGGGAGGAGGAGGGAGGCGGACGGGGATCGCCGGCTGCGGTGGCGGGCGAGGAGAAGAGAGGAGGGAGAGAGGGTGGCGGCGCCGAGGAGAGAGTGGGGCGGCGGGATTAGGGTTTTGGGAGAGGGGCGGCATTTATATGCGGAGGGGAGACCGGCTGGTTCTTGGGCGGCTGCGTTGGGCGGTGGGGAGCTTTTGAGAGGCTTCGGCTGGCTCTTGGCAAAGAGTGACAATTTTAATAAAAATTAATAAAATAGCAAACAGGATATGAAAAATTTCCCAGATTCAACATGTCACCAGTTATGATGTATGTTACTTATGAAAAGTTTTTGTGGTCAAACTCAAATTTGAATTTTTCTAACACACAAACCTAGTGACATCGGTTCAAATTCTCGAAACTTCTTATGAGATGTTCGGTTTCTACACAAAGTACGTGTCTAAGTGTTCAAAACGTTCTCAACTTTTACCACAATCTCCACATATGATATCATGAGCACTTGACAAATTTCGCGATCTTCAAACTTTATTTGAATTTTATACAATTTTAAATCCTTTCTACCTCATGATCTCCATCATGCACAGAGAACCAAATGTCAAAATTTAGCTTCAAAAATTTCGTGTACATGGTCTTAAAGTTGTCTCATGGATATGAATATCATTTTCCAACAACTTTACTCTATGACTTCATGCACTTGCAGTTCATATCGGACGTATAGAAAAAATACCTAGAAAGAAGTAAAAATTTTAAATATAGCAAACAGAGCTGAAATTGTGCCAACTTTGAGCATAAGTTTTGTATAAGTGTATGTTGAGGATAGAAAAATTTAGAGGTAAAAAGTGATTTTTAAAATTTGTTTGCCGAGAGAAAAAAATGCACTCGGCAAAGAAATCTTTGCCAAGTGTTTTTCTTTGCCGAGAGTTTTTGGTTGGCTCTTGGCAAAGAAGCCTATTTGAATGTTTTTCTGCCGGAGTTTTTAATTGACTCTCGGCAAAGCCTTCTTTGCTGAAAGTTTTTATTTGGCTCTCGGCAAGACCCGGACACTAGGCAAAGCCTGCGATTCGGTAGTGACATTGGCGGGGCTAGAAAGAACTGAGTTTTGTATAACTAGTCTCCCTCCAGCAGAAAGTAGTTTGCTCTTACAGCTACTTATCTTTTTTTTTTTTGAAAGCTTTCTTCCACATACTCCAATTTTATTCGAAATCCTATGATAGTGCAACGGAATGCCCAAGTATTTAAAAGGTTCCCTTCTTTACAACCAAAAGACTCACATAGTCACAAACCTTGTGTTTAGCCACACCAAAAGAAAACAGATCACTCTTATGATAATTATATTAATCTTAAGGCCAACCACTTTTTCAAAAGTACTAAGCACTAATTTTGTGGTTCGCCTATGTCGTGATGCCATGCTCCAATCACTTGAGGTGAGAAGCCGTTAGATCCACTGAGGGCTGAGGCAAACCATGAGTACCACCAACCATGTTACTGTCCTATAATTCATTAGAATTTTACAAGTTGTTGATCCATTAGGGGTTAGTGGAGAGTGCCTGAAGAAAAGCAATGCACGCCACCATTGTAGTCTTTCAAGGTATTCGTGCCAGTGAATTGAGCTCACTGCTCATTCGTCACTTGTGGCACCTGCTGTTAGATCCATTGCCACTACACCCAACATGTTAGAGTGAGAGAAAGGAGAGGGGGGGGGAGGGGAAGAAAACAGAAAGAAGGAGAGAGTGAGAGAGTGAGAGAAAGGAGAGGGAAGGAGGGTGGGGAAGGCCCGCCACCGCCGACCTGGCGACAAGCATGCAGTTTGCAAGATCCATGGCAGCCAGCAGAGAAGTAGCTATCCGGAGAGAATAGTGTGGCAACATGCTAGCTTGATAATCAGAAGGTCAAGGTGGAGCTGAACATTTTACTGAAGAAAAACAGCACCCAGACACAAACAGAGAATATTATTGTATGTAATTTCCAAGAAATTAACAACTAAAGCAATAACATTTCTTGTCATGGGTGTATATACAATGTCATAGGCCCTTTTGATAGTCAGGAGTGTCCTATGATCCCTACAGCTGAAACAATGGCAGTCACAACCGCAGCAATGGTTTTCTTGTTCTGGTAAATAAACGCGTGCAGCTTGGCCCTCATGCGCCTGTTTTCCTGTAACTCTCGATCTGCTTCATGATTTCGTTGTAGTACTGTCCGGAACGCAGACCCTGGATGCTATTGAGGAAGTGGAGCACCTCTGTATTGCTGAGCCCAGATCCTCCCACCAGGATGCGCTGCTCCCGTAGCTTGTGGACATCCTCCTCCTGTATACCAACATGGCCAGGAGCAGGAGGTAGGAGGTGAAAGCAGAGTCAGTCGCCTTCGCTTTGGATGATTTGAATTTTTGACGGTGCATAGCTCGAGAGCCGCCATGTTGACGAGGTAGCTTGCACGGTCACGGTCCAGTGACAGCGGCGGCAGGAGAGCTCGGCCAAGATGGTCTTGTTGATGACGCGCATGTCAGTGAGCTCCGTCGTCTTGTTCGCTGTGAGCGTGATGCCGATCTTGGCGAGCTCGATGACACTGACGGAAGCTGGTATCTTCTTGGGATGGTGTTCTCCATAATCCATGTCGCTTCTTCCTACAATGTAGTAACGAAGTAGGGCAAGGAGATGCGGCGCTTCGTCATCATTCCATTTCCACCCACCAGATGCATTCTTTTGGAATTCCTCATCGAGGTCGTCCGGCAGCATACAGTGTCTCTTTCTACGGACGAACTTCTTGTGTATCTTTGACGACACGGCCACCATCAAACTCAAGACGCTCTTGACCACACTCCACGGGAGCTGGTTCTCAAGTAGCATGATGTCGAAAGATGTCGATGCGATTAGGGCTCAAGAAACCACTCAAACTCTCATGTACCGTATCAGTGCGACCCTGCATAATCATGTACTGCACCAAGAAGCAAGCATCAAAGAACATCATGTGTCGAAAATCTTCACGGCTGATACCTGCCATCACATCCTTGTCGTACAAGTACCGGGCTTCATCCGCGACGGGACAACCGCGCCGTACAGCTCCTCCAGTAAGCGGCCTGATTTCCTGAGACAGTGGCAGGCAGCCGCGTGCTTCACCTTCTCCGCCGGCTTGAGGTGGTCGCGGCCGTGGTGGTAGGGGCCGATGGACACAATCCTCGGCACGCTATAAGATTCATCGACGTCTCCGAGGCATGCGGGTACCTATGCATCTTCGCTTCCGTCATGTCGATATCTGCCTTGAAATCGCCCATCACTTGACCGACCACACTCTGAGCATGACTGTCGTTGGAGAACTTGGGTTTCTGGCTCGTAACATTGTTGCTGTGCTGTGAGGACGATGCAGAGTAGTAGTATTGTGGCATCACAGATGCTTCGAGACCGCAGGTACCTGCAGCCAAGGTTTACATTACTAGCTAGTAAGAGAAAACAAAATCCGAAGGTCACCGAGAAATACGTCTATCTAATTTCTTGAAATTCTTTCGAATTCGACATTTTCTTTCTAACAACATTTACAGAAAAACTCTCAATCCGCACACAAAACTTGCAAAACATGTTTATCGGATTTCTTGTTTTTTCGCCGAAATTTTCCCTGCCTGCAGCTGGTATGTCGATGGACGCATACTCACACGGAGGCCCGCTGCTGGTTCTTCAACGCTCCAGTTCGCCAGCTGAAACTCGCAGTAAGGTGACCATGCTGCAGCGGGTTCCATACTCCGATCCGACCGTCAAGCTTAGCTGCGATAAACACCATACCGCGTGGGATAAGAGTGTTAAACGAGATCGATCAGGAAACACTTCACAGATGCAGAAACTTCTTTCATCACTTTGAAAGATGTGTATCGCGTGCGGGAATGTGTATTGTAACATTAATCTAGAATTAACAAAGCTTCTTTTATCAATTAAAAAGATGGTGAGACTACAACCAAGATATAGCATATAGTTATATCAGGAAGAATATATAATGTCATGAGAAAACACTACCATGTTATTATTTAAATAGTATGTTACGTTAATACATATAGTGCAGTGAGAGACCAATATGGAAAGAGAGATGACAAAGCAAAACTACTTACAGGGCAGCAGGCAGGCAGAAGATCGAGAGAAGCACAGAACCTTCTTATCTTAATTGTGGACGCTAGCTTCTCTTTTATAGACGACGACAATAGTGCTTCGAGTTCCTGCGGCAGGCACACAGAGTCGATTGTCAGTCATCTATTGTTTCGGCCAATTGTCCTCACTCACGACAAGATGTACAGCTACGCCAACCATATTCAATCGTATCGACTACTGGAGGAAGACGAAGGCTCTATGTAAAGAAGCTTGTTGTTAGCCTTTCATAGTTTATGAGACCTTCCGGAGTGATGATTCTGGATGACAAGTGAGGATACCAAAGGAGCAGCAACTTCATAAACATACAGGATATGGATCACAGACAACACGATGGATCATGTGCCTGATCGAGCTGGCAAAGTCGGTATATCGCAAGCTCTAGTACCACGTGGTTGATGAAACTTTTGCGGCATTAACATATGTCGGCGCGATGCCATTGGCCGATCTCGCGAGGTTAATTAGCACCAACTAGCTAGATCCACTGCAGTAAACACCATGCAAAAATAAGAGTGGTTCGTTAAGGCGGGATGCCGTTTGTTGTTTGTTGACGAGAGATTTGTAATGAAGTAAGAATCTGAATCATTGAAAGCCCATTTTAGAAATTATTTTGCCCTCGAATTATGTATTAGTAACTCGTTGATAATATCACACCAACATATATATAGTGTGAAATGTCAAGAGTACAACAATTTCAGGTATAGCTCAAGTGCAACCATGCGTTTATCATTCGTGTGATCTCACTCACTACAGAAAACTCTTACATTGTTGTGCATCCGAGCGTTTGCGTGCACATTTTATTAGGTACACAGCAAAAGTGTTTTTGCCGTGCGCTTTCTATAGGCGCACGGCGAAGAAAAAACGCAACAAATTCATTGTTTGCCATGCATTATTTTTTCGCACAGCAAACTCATTCTTTGCCATGCGCTTTTTGAGATGCACGACAAACTATTTTTTCACCGCCATTAGCATCAGCTGCAACAGTTAGTAACTAGTGTGGGTATATAATTTTTGTCCCCTTTTCCATGTGTCGCACTAGGCGACGGCAAAGACACCTCTTTGCTATGCGTCTTTGTTTGGGCGCACAACAAAGATCTATTACACATTTTGAAAATGCTTTCATAACTTTTAATACAACTTTGGATGAAGAAAAACTTTATATCAAGATTGCACATCTTGAAAAGATATACAAGTTTTATTAAAGAATTTTTCTAACATTTCAATCCAAATACGTGTTTTCTTTTTCGATTGACTATATAAAGGACACTTGTGAAGCAACTCATATCTATATTTATCTTCTATATTCTAATCTTTTTCCAATCACATGAGGAGAGAAGCCATTACATCTCCACTGAAGCAAATTAAACCATGCATGCCACCAACCATGTTACGGTCGTATAATTCATTATAATTTTACACAACTTGTTAATACATTAGGGGGCGGGGCAGGTTGGTGCAGATGGCCTGAAGAAAACAATGCACAACACCACACTACCAGAGCACGGCAAACTCTTGATGGCCAAAAACCGTCGGATGGATGATCAGATCGAATAGATTCCTGATAGTAACACTTCAATCCTCTTCTATCCAAACAAGCTATAAAGGTGGCCTCCAAATAAAAATCCATGCCATGCTCTTACTCCTGGTATCTGGTAGTGCCATCGAGACATTTCAGATATTTGTTAAAGCAGTTAAAAGCCTACTTTTTTAGTTAACTGAACTAAGTATCTTCGTGCCACGCTTACTGCTGCTCCTCCATTTGATTTATATTTTTATTGAGAGACACTGGACATATTTTCTTGCAAGAAGGCACTCGGACATAAAAGAGAACTTAAATTAACCTTTTTACATATATTTTTGCGAGGACTTAACCTTACGTGCATATAGTCATCAAGCAGGGATTAACATCAAAACAAGCATAGTAGAGATATAGAGAACATCAAGATCTTTTCATCAGACGTATGTACTGTAATATCAATCAAACGGATCCCTTGATAGATACGAGTGTCCCTATGATCCTGCGACTGTACCAACAACGCCGATAACCGCAGTGATGGTTTTCCAGTGGTTGTAGAAAACGCGTGCAGCATGGTCCGCGTCCGCCTTCTCGCTCTGTATCTGTCGATGTTTTCCATGACGTAGTTGTAGTGCTGTCCGTAGCGCAGACCCTGGAAGTTGGTGAAGAAGCGGAGCGCCTCGGCGTCGTCGAGCCCTCCTCCCACCATGAGACCCCTCACCCGTAGCTCATGGACATCCTCCACCCTGTGCACCAACATAGCCAGGAGCAGGAGGTAGGAGCAGACGGCGGAGTCACTGGCGTGCTCGGCACTCGAGAAGCTTTTCACCGTGCAGAGCTCGAAAGCTGCCATGTTGACGAGGTAGCTTGCACGGTCACGGTCCAGGGACAGCGACGGCAGCCGGAGGTCGGCGGACAGGTACCCGTCCATGTCGAGGCTCATGTCAGTTAGCTTGGTCGACTTGCTGGCTGTGACCGTGATGCCGATCTCGGCGAGCTCGATGGCACTAACAGAAAGGATATGGTCTTGGCTTTCGAATCATGTTTTCCTGTGTAAATCTTGGGGCTCGTTCCTACAATGTGGTGCCGGAGGAGGCCAAGGAGATGCGGCGGTTTGTACTTGTCATCAAAGCGAAAAGAGTTTTCTTGGCCAACCTTGTCCTGACGGTCCGGCAGCAAAATGTGCCTCATCTTTCTAACGAAGTCCTTGGGTAAAATGGATACCGACGATGATGACACGGGCATGAAGCTCAACACAACCTCGACCACATTCCACGGGATCTGGTTCTCAAGCAGCATGATGTCGTGAACGATGTCGTAGTGCTTAGGGCTCATGTAACCTTGCAAGAAATCTTTCCAGCTGCCATCATCATCTTCGTCATCATCCTCATCTTGTACTGGTTCGTAACGCTTAGTACCACACCGCAGAAGCATGAACTGCACCAAGAAGCAAGCATCAAAGAACATCATGTGCCGGAAGTCCATACGGCCGATACCTGCCAGCACATCCTTGTCGTAGAGGCCGCGGGCTTCCTCCGCGGCCTCAGCAACCTTAGCATAGACCTCCTCCACTGTGTGGCCCTTGGTGATGCAGTAGCGTGCAGCCACGTGCTTCACCTTCTCCGCCGGCTTGAGGGCCTCATCCCTGTGGTGGTAAGGGCCGATGGCCACAAACCTCGGCACGGTGTGACATGCGTCGACAGATTGAAGGCATGCAGGGAACCTGTGCATCTTCTTCTTCATGACCTCGACATCAGCCTTGTCGAAGTCGCTCGCTACGTTTGAACACACCGTTAGTAAGTCCGTCGTCGGAGACCTGCGTAGCCAAATGAATTGGCACAGGTGGTTTTACTTCTGATTTCATGATGTCCTCTCTGACAGTAATTATTTGTAATACAGGATCATGTTCTGAGGCTGCAGAATAGTAGCAGTGCTCCACAAGCTGCTGCCCTCCGCCAGATGTGCCGTCATCAGGCACATATGCTTGGAGGCTGTAGCAGGTATCAAAAGTGTCCATCATGGATGCATACTCCACAGCAGGAGCCCACACTTGAGCTGCAGCTGGTTCTTCCACGGTCCAGCTGTTGTTATTGGCTAGCTGAAGCTCGCAACGTCCCCAGGCCTGAGCAGGTTCCATGCTCCAACTATAATGGTGAAGCTACCTGGATCCTGCGGCAGTGTTTGGATGCGTGGTGAGGCACAACGAATCTAATGAGCTTAATTAATCAATGATACATTAATGCTACAGTGTCCATCCTCTAATCATGCGGTCAAATACCTCATTAGATTCATCTCGCAAATTAGCCTAGAGGTTGTGGAGGTAGTTTTGTAAAATGACTTTATTTAGTACCCTAATTAGTGGTCAAAGTTGTGAACAGTAAAGTGAAAAAATTTCACCCTGAAACCAATAAACACTACTGTCATGATATCAGAGCACATGAGACAGCTACAGAGACACATGATAGATCGAGAAACTAAAACCTAGCACATTCATATCAGGACTAGCTAGTGTCACGAGAGAAGCACAACAATATAATATATACTGAATAATGTAGCTTACTAATACTAATTGCAGTTTCATTACGAAATTAATCTTCACGCGACACGCTAGAAAGATAAAATATAAACTCTTGCTAAAACTTCTCATAATACAAGAATTAAGAGACATCATGTCTAGTGGGAGAGGCAAAATACAGAAATAGAAAGAAGACTACATACAGATGATCCGGAAGACGAAGCACTGGCTTAGCCTGTGGAGGCTCCTCTTATATAGAGATCAGAGCTTCACGTTATACCATCTGACGTTGCCTGGCCAATTATTGGTTTACAACAAAGTACCCACGTTATGACAGTTCAAAAGAGTACGCGTTCATTTATCAGTTTCATTATGATGCCCATTATGTGTACCTAAAGCACTGTCAACCATATATTATCTGACTGATGGTGCATTATCGATTTACGACAAGATGTACACGTCTCCTACTAACTATATTTAAATCGTTGGCATCAACTCATCATGCAAGGGTCGTCATGAAAACATTATAATGCAACAAGCTTTGCAGAGCGATGCAGGTTGATCATATTAAGATAGCAACCGCACCAACGATGTTTACCTTGTTCTTTCCGAAACTGCCTTCGTTTAGCCCTTCAAATCATATGAAGTTTGAAATAGCTTTTCTCCAAAGCTCTCGTTCAAAAGATTGATACCACCATGTTTCAAATGAACGAAGGCACGCCTTCATCACATGGGGCATAAAATGCAGACGCTTGCAACTTCTGCACTGCGACAGCAGCCAGCCGTTGCATTGCCCATACACTACACCAAACTGCCTTTACCTTGGCGGTCAACGATTTTCTTGGCGGTCAAAATTAAACCGCCAAGTAAAATAGTATTTCTTGCGGGTTTGAAAACAGCCAAGGAAATGCTATTTCATGACGGTTATTTTGAGCTGCCAAGAAAATGACCTATTTACTTGGCTGTTCGTGTTGCACGCCAAGAAATCAGTGCATTTCCTTGGCTGTATTTTTGATCCGCCAAGGAAAGTGGTGCTTTTCTTGGCTCATTGGCAAAACTGCCAAGAAAAATGTATATTTGCTTGGCTGTTTTATTGAACCCGTCAAGGAAATGGTATATTTTCTTGGCTGTTTTGGTGAGCTGCCAAGTAAACTTAACATTTTCTTGTTTATCCATATTCTAAACCTAGAAAATAATTTCTCATTATATTATATCATTATATTTAACTATCAAGCAAATTAATTGCAATACATCATAGCTTTCATTAAATATAATATAAACATTAACAATATCCATAATTTCACAATGAAATCCTAAGATTTGTTGGAGACCAAATCTATGTAGTAATACCCTAAGAAATGTTTCACCAACAACTTCAAATTGAAGTAATAGGATGATTTGTTTGGTGTTCATTTAAAAGTACAAGTTTATTGCAAAGACTCTAATCTCTAGAAATGTTTTCATAAGTATATGCCACGCTTGTTTCACTTAAACAACTATGATGTATTACCCTACTCTTGTATGAAACTTATGAGATTTGGCTTGGGATCACATCCTTGCAACATTCCCAAAAAAATTCACCATGGAATTGAAATAAGGAAATGTTTTTCTTTATTTGGCGTTTATACCAAATCTACTTTTATGTTTATTGTCAACTCTCGCTTCTCTTACAAGATTCAAGGTGATTAATATCTACTATTATCCTTTTGCATAAAAATAATACAATCTTGATTAAACTGTTATTTGACATAAACAATTTTTTGTGTAATCAAATATATTTTCATCAGGATTTTAATATACCTACTTATTAGTTGTTATAATTACTTCATATTACAACAACAAAAGTTAAGTTTGTTTAATGGGCTATAGTTTTGGCCCACCCGAACGGCCACCACAGCCCAATTCTTGTTGACCCTTCATCCATCCGATCCGACGGCCACCGGTCCTCTCAAACCCTAGGTCGTCGCGACACATTTACCCTATCCACACACCGCAGCCCGCTCACTTCCTCCAGTCACACCGCGGCGGCAACGGGAGCTCGCTGATATCCGCCGTCAAGGCACGGGCGTGGCCCGCCGGGCGGAGGCGCGCAGGCGGCGCGACACGCCGCTGAAAGGAGGGAGGGCGGCACGGCCTCCACGGGCCCGGCGGAAGAAGGGGAGCGTGGCCCCACGCCACCGGCTCCACGCGTCCACCGGCCTCCACGCCGCCCGGCCTTGCGCGCGTCCACCCGCCGGTCACTTCTCCACCGCCGGCCTCGGCGTGCGTCCAGCCGGCCGGCCGTGCTCCTCCACCTTGCGCCTCTTGCTGGATGCTGGAGCTCACCGGCTTGCTGTGCCGGAGCTGCTCGGGCACACCGCCCGCTCGTGCTCACCCTGCCTCCTCCACGCATGGACTCGTGAGCAAACACTAGGTATACTCTCCTCTGCCATTGCTACTAATGACATGTATTTTTTCTTGGAAATTTCTAGATCTGCTCAGCACTTGCATAAATTTGTTGGAAAATTTTGTAGATCTGAATCTGGACGTGGAGATGTACTATCTTGTTGCATCCATATTTTTGTAGGTGAGGATGTGTACAGGCAGTTCAATGTTTGTTTACTTTAGTAAGATTGCAAAGTGTAGCCCTGTAACTCATCAAGTGTGCTTGAGGTTGACTCGACAGCAACATGCTTATGTCTGAAATTTTCATTTGAAACTGCAGAAGCTGGCTTGAGCATTATGAATATTGTATATAAAGAAGGTGTAATTGTCAGGTAATTACTTCTTCCTTTTCAGTTTCACTACATTCTTCCAGCTAATCGCTCCATTTTCAGTTATCTAACAGTTTATTTTTATGCGTTACAGCCATGCAGGTGTGAGAGCAACTTGGAGCAGATAGAGAACTCATAAACAAATTGCTTTTTCCAGGTGGCTGATTCCTTTGTATGCACAACCGGAACTTAGGCATGCAGGTGTATGAGCAACTTGGAATAGCATGGGAGCTCATATGCAACTTACTTTTCAGTAGGCTAATTTCCTTTGTATGCAATGGTGAAAGATCCCTTTACCATTTTGTTAACTCGCAACAAGTCCTGTTAGATAGATCGATTCAGTAGTTTTCAGATGGGCTGATTGTAACAATTGCTGCATGTTTGCTATCTGTGAATATTTTCTGCTCAGTAAAGTTACTGTATATCAGCTGCAATGTATTTGATTTCTGTGTCATATTTGGTTTGTGGAGCATGTTTTGACGAATAATAGAAGCCTGCTGGTTAATACCCCAATGAGTGGAACTTTGTGATGGATTGAATGCTTGATGGATGTAATAATTAACATTCTACATCTATTAGCTGATGATACTATCAATTTTTCTTTTGTTAGCATATTTTATTTTCTTGGTCCCAAAAACAGGTATTTAGCTTGGCCATTAGGACAGCCAAGCAAATGACTTTACTTGCTATTATCAACAGCCAAGTAATGTCGTTTTACTGGCGGTTAATGACAGTCAAGGAAAATTCTTTACTTGGCGGTTGGAATATTTTCTTGGCCAATTGAAAATTTTGGCAGCAACTTAGATATCTTGGCAGCCAAACAGCCAAGTAAACCGTTCTTGGCAGTTAGCTGCCAAGTATATCAATATTTCCTTGGCTCTCTATACTTGGCGGATTTTACTTGGCGGTAGTCTGCCAAGGACATTTACCTTGGCGGTATACCCATATTACTTGGCGGTTTTCGACCGCCAAGGCAAAGACATTTGGTGTAGTGATAGAGACACATATCATGAAATTTCAATTAATTGAACACACCGTTAGTAAGTCCGTCGTCGGAGACCTGCTTGGCCAAATGAATTGGCACAGGTAGTTTCACTTCCGATTTCAAGGTGTCATCTCTGACAGTAATCATTTGTACTACTGGATCATGTTCTTCTGAGGCTGCAGAATAGTAGCAGTCCTCCACAAGCTGCTGCTGCCCTCCGCTGGATATGCCATCACACTAGTAGAGAGCGAGACTTTGGTTTGGGCCTTTAGTCCCGGTTCAACTTTGGAGCCGGGACTAAAGGCCTTTCGTCGACGTGGCCCAAAATGCTGGCTGGAGACACCCCTTTAGTCCCGGTTGGTATAACCAACCGTGACAAAACTGGCTCCCAACGTCTCTTTCCGCAATGATTGGCGGCTTTTAGCAGGGTGGAGTTACCAACCGAGACTAAAGGTGCCCTTTAGTCTCGGTTGGTAACTCCACCAGACTAAAATCCGCGCCTATAAATCCAGCTTCTTCTTCCTCTTTCTCTTGCCCGAGTCATTCTTCACCAAGAGCTCAAGCTCCTCCATGGCGCCTCAACCTTAGAGAGGTGCTGCTGAATTTTTTCTTTATCTATTTGTGAAGATTTCTCTCTTCTAAAGTGTTGCCAAGGTTTGATTCTTCTTCCTCCCATCATTTGTTGTGATTAATTTTTTTATATTTTAGAGATGGAGAAAATAGAAATCTTAAATCCTAGGTGGGAGGAGCTAATAAGAGAGATGAGGTTATTTATATACTTTAGATTTAGAAAAAAATGGTTGGCTAAACACTAGCATTCTCTTGTTATCTTTTAAATTGATGTAGAGAAAATTGAATTTTACTTTTTGATATAATGATACATAGAACTAATTATGATTTTACATTTAGCTAATTTTTAGAAGTTAGTTTATAAAAATATGGTCATTAATAATGGAGATAAAAATGGTCATCGGTGACCTCTTTATGTCATTGTATCACAAGAAATGGCTAGATGTATGTAGTTCACATAGGATGCAATGATTGTCAGGTTGTGGTACAATGACATACATATAGATGAGGTCACTTGATGGCTATTACAAACACGACATCAATAGCAATGAGTACAAGTCCCAAGCTAAAACTAGTCGACTTCTAGCTTTTGAACCTCTGCTTCAAATACATTTATGAATTCACGTATTGTGTTGAGATGATCAACATGTTCAGGAAGAATGTAGGTAGGCCTCCGGTTCTCATCATCCAGTTCATAACGGAATACATCATCAAACTCACCCTTCTTCATCTTTGTCTTTGTTTACTTTTTGATATAATGATACATAGAACTAATTATAATTTTGCATTTAGCTAATTTTTAGAAGTTAGTTTATAAAAATATGGTCATTAATAATGGAGATAAAAATAGCCATCGGTGACCTCGTATGTCATTGTATCACAAGAAATGGCCGATGTATGTAGTTCACATAGGATGCAATGATTGTCGCGGTTGTGGTACAATGACATACATACTGATGAGGTCACTTGATGGCTATTCAAGGCACGACATCAATAGCAATGAGTACAAGTCCCAAGCTAAAACTAGTCGACTTCTAGCTTTTGAACCTCTGCTTCAAACACATTTATGAATTCACGTATTGTGTTAAGATGATCAACATGTTCGGGAAGAATGTAGGTAGGCCTCAGTTCTCATCATCCAGTTCATAACGGAATACATCATCAAACTCACCCTTCTTCATCTTTGTCTTTGTTATTCGATTTAAAGGAAATAATTTTGGACTTAATATGATGCGGTGAACCGGCAATGGATGAACGCGATGACGACGATCCCAGTACATTCTGGCATGCAAGCTTTCTCTCGAAGTGGCCAAAGCCAACAAGAACCCAAAGGGATTCATGTGTTGCCCATGCTCGTGCGTAAACGACAAAGACTACTTTTGGGGACTCTTCACCTCCACTTGATTAAAACAGGATTCATGGCGAACTATGTGCTCTGGACCGGCACGGTGAAAGAGGGGTTGTGATGGAAGAGAACGAAGAAGGGAGGATGATAATAACATTCCCGGGCGCGGGACAAGCTTTTGCGGATACTTTAATGGAAGATCTTGACGAAGAAGAGATACCTAAGGCCATGTTGATGATCTTGGTCAAGTTCTAAAAGATGCACAAAGGGACTACGAAATGATAATGAAAGACAAAGTTGCAACGTATGATACAAGATCATAGAAAACTATTGTACCCAGTTGCAAGCGAGTCACAAAAGCTTGGTACGCACTTGAAATGTTGCAATGGAAGGCAAAATATGGTGTGTCTGCGATAAAGCATTTGAGGATGCTAAAAATTGTGAAGGACAAGCTTCCGAGAACAATGAATTACCGTCGACAACATATGAAGTGAAATAGTATGTGCCCTCGGGGATTGGAGGTTGAGAAGATCCATGCACGCCCTAATGATTGCATCCTATATCGAGGCAAGGAACATGAGAATTTGGAAGCTTGTCCTGTGCAAAGCACTACGTTATAAGATCCGGAGAGATGATGATCCTGGTGCTCTCGAGGGGACACCTCCCAAGATGACGAAAGTACCGGCGATGGTTATGTGGTATTTTCCTATAATACCACGTTTGAAGCATTGTTGGGAACAAAGAACATGCTAAGTTGATGACATGGAACAAAAGCAATCGTAAGCAAGACCACATCTTGAGACATCCGGCAGATGGGTCTCAATGGAGAAAGATTGATAGAAAATACAAAGATTTTGCTGGGGAAGCAAGAAACATAAGATTTGGTTTAAGCAGATGGTTTCAATCCATTTGGTGAGTTTAGATGGTCATAGCACTTGGCCTGTGACCCTATGCATGTTCAACCTTCACGGTTGGATGTGCATGAAGCCAAAGTTCATTATGATGCGGTACTAATCCAAGGTCCAAAACAACTGCAGCGACATTGATGTGTATCTAAGACCATTGGTTGATGAACTATTACTGCTATGGAAAAAGAAGGTGATGCGTGTGTGGGATGAGAATAAGCAAGAGAACTTCAACCTACGAGCATTGTTATTCATTACCATCAACGATTGGCACGCTTTAAGTAACATGTCTGGGCACTCAAACAAGGGATATCGGGCCGCACTCATCATTTATATAAAAGAGGTATTCATCACGAAAAATTGTAAGATGGTTGTGTATATGGGTCACCGTCGCTTTCTTCCTGAGAAGCATCCCTTAAGGAAGAAAGGTATGCATTGGAAAGGAAAGGCTGATCATCGTACAAAGCCCTCCCATTTTAAAGGAGAGGAGATATTTGAGATGGTAAAGGATCTAAGGGTTGTCTTTGGAAAGGGTGACGGTAGTGAACTGTTGCACATGATGCTAACGGCGTGCACCAATGTGGAAGAAGAAATCTATATTTTGGGAGTTACCTTATTGGGAAATTCTTGAGGTCCGGAACGCAATTGACGTGATGCACTTGACGAAGAATCTTTGTTTGAATGTCCTAGGCTTCTTGGGTTGTTACGGCAACTCTAAGGATACAAGCAACGGGACCTGAAAAATATCCATAGGAATGAAGCACCTCCGATAGAGGTTGGTGAAGAAGCGATCTGAAGAGGTTGAGGAGGAAGAATAAGATTACTTAGGTCCCGCTAGTTACACTCGAGCAAGGAAGAGAAGGACATCATGTTTGATTGCCTAAACAGATGAAGGTTCCATCCGCCACTCATCGAATATAAAAGGGATCATAAATATGAAAGATAAGAAGTTCACAAATCTAAAGGCCGCCACATGTTGAGGACACAGTTACTTCCGATTGCGTTGAGGGGTGTTCTCTACGAGAGAAACGATTACGATTAGCGCTCGTAAAGCTTTGTGCATTTCTCAATGCAATTTCATAGAAGGCAATCGATCCAAGGAACCTAGTGAAGCTCTGATTGATGTTGTGCAATGTCTTGTCGACTTTGAGTTGGCATTTCCACCTTCATTCTTCGATATTATGACTCACCTCTGGTGCACCTTGTGAAAGAGATTACTATTCTTGGTCCAAGATTCTTGCACAACATGTGGCCTTTGAGAGGTTCATGTCCTCAAGAAATATGTTCTTAACCGCGTCCAGGAAGGATGCATCGCCAAAGGATATGTAATCGAGGAGGTCATTGAGTTTTGTGTGGACTTTGTCGACTCAATTAACTTTCGATTGGGGTTCCGATATCACGACACGAGGAGGCTACTAGGAAAGGGCACCATTGGAAGGAAAGCATGTTTGAGCAATGATCGATTTGTTCAATAAAGCACACCTAGCTGTTACGCAACAATCAACCTTGGTGACTCGTATATTGAGGAACACAAGCAGATTATTTCTTCACAAAATCCAACCAAAACCAAGCATGGGTTACGCCATCACTTGGAAAATTTCCCTCATGGTTGAGTGAACAAGTTATTGGTGATTCCACGATTCACCCACAACTCGCTTTGTTAGCGGGACCTTCTAGCACAATTGTGAAATTCCAAGCTTATATAAATGGTTATACTTTTACACAAGAGACCAAGATCGGAAAACCACACACCAAAATAGTGGTGTCCGGTATAGACGCCATGGACAAAGACAACAATAACAAGAACTCCTATTATGGTGTCATAGAAGAGATATGGGAGCTTGAGTATGGGGCACTTAACATCCCTCTTTCTTTGCCAATGGGTAAAACTAACTAGAGGTGGCATAAGGAAAGATCAATATGGAATGACAATAGTGGACCTGACCAAGATTGGTTTCAAAGATGAACCATTCGTCCTTGCCAAAAATGTGCATCAAGTTTTCTATGTCAAGGATATGACTAGCAAACCGAAGAATAAAAATCCCGAAGAAGGACCACAAGAGCCAAAGTGACACATTGTTCTTCCAGGTAAAAGAGTAATCGTGGGAGTCGAGGACATAATGACAAATCGGATGACTATGATCAGTTCGATGGCATGCCTCCATTCGCTGTTGAAGTTGACCCAAGCATACCGCTTGGAAATGAAGAGACACCGTACTTACATCACGACCATGACCAAGGAACTTTCGTCAAGAAAAGGAACTTCAATATTGTCATCTTGTAATGATTAATGTTCAAATCATTTGTGTAATGTTGTATGAGTGTATTCCTTTATGTATTTGAACTAAAACTTGTTAAAGCCTTTCAGATGCCCTGTGAGAAGTAACCACAAAGTTTGAGATTTTTCTGAATTAGTTGAGCATTTTTCTTATGTCTTAGGAGACAAATATTGTCGAGTCCGAAAAAGAAAGTAATTATTTCAACTATTAAATTATTTTTTATATAGGAAAGTGAAGGTTGTTAACACTTAACGAAATATAATTTTGCATGGTTCAAATATTAAACTTACCATTTTTTAAAAATGTTGCAAAGAGAAAGAATGAGAAAATGAGGAGGGAAAATGGAAAATTTAGTCCGGGTGTTACGACCGAGACAAAGGGGGTTTTTGTCTCGTGGTAACACCACCCGGGACTAAAGAGGAAATTTTCCTTTGGGGCTCCTCGAATCGCCTTTAGTCCCGGGTCGCTCACCAACTGCGACAAAAAGGCCCCCTTTGTCACGGTTCGTTACACGACCCAGTGACTAAAGGGGGTCTATATAAAAGCAGACCTCCCTCTAGCACTTGCCACTTTTTCGTCTCCGATCCGCCGCCATCGTGCCGTGTCCTCCTCCTCCTCCCGCCGTCTATCCTCCCCGACCGCCGCCTTCGCGGCGCCTCATCCTCTCGCCCCGGAATTTTTCGGGCCGCCTGTAATCCGCTGCCCATCACCCGCCGACGCTGCCGCCCGCCACGCCACGCCGCCGCCTCGAACGCGGCGGCTTCCACCCGACCGCCTGCCCGGCCGCCACGCCCGGGCTCCTCCTCGCCGGCCTCCTCCCATCCTCCTCCTCCGCTCCCTCAGCCTCGGCTCGCCGCCGCGCGCTGCCGCCGGCTGGCCGCTGTCGCCCGCCCGCATCAACATCTCGTCTCACTCCGTCGCCGCCCCGCCGCTCGCCTTGACCTCACGGCGCCCTTCCGGCCGCATAAATTGGGAGTTTAGACTTGACGCAAACAAATGAATTGTTTGCGTGCAATTTGTTTAATTTTATTTGAAGATTAAATTTAAGTATAAAATTGTACTAAATATGTGTATAATAATTCTAATTAAATATGTCTCTCCCCAGCATCGCCGACCGCCATCTCTCCCGGCCCCCACCGCCTCCCTCGATGCACCCAGATCCCGTCATTGCCTCGCCTCCTCAGCCGACCCTAGGTGACACTACCGATTCTAGAAATAGATATAAATTATTATATATTCTCATAAATTGTGTGATTCATAGAAAATTACTTATTCTAGATGTATACTAGAAATAATAGAAATTATTGTATATTCTCATAAATTTTGTCGATTCATAGAAAATTAGTGTTTATTCTTGTTTATTCCAGAAATAGTTAGAAATTATTATATATTCTCATAAATTCATGTTGATTCAAAGAAAATTACTGTTTATTCTTGCGATTCTAGAAATAGATAGAAATTCTTGTATATTCTGTAAAATTCTGTCGATTCAAAGAAAATTACTGTTTATTCTTGTTGATTCTAGAAATAGATAGAAATTCTTGTATATTCTCATAAATTTGTGTCGATTCATAGAAAATTAGTGTTTATTCTTGTTTATTCCAGAAATAGATACAAATTATTGTATATTCTCATAAATTCATGTCGATTCAAAATTATTGTTTATTCATGTTGATTCTAGAAATAGATAGAAATTCTTGTATATTCTCATAAATTCATGTCGATTCATATAAATTATTATTTATTCTTGTTGATTCTAGAAATAGATAGAAATTATTGTATATTCTCATAAATTTGTGTCGATTCATAGAAAATTAGTGTTTATTCTTGTTTATTCTAGAAATAGATAGAAATTATTGTATATTCTCATAAATTCATGTCGATTCATAGAAAATTACTGGTTATTCTAGATGGATAACAGTGACAATGATGAAAGGATTATGGAGGACATTATTGCTCATGATGCAAATGGTTGCAACCTACGCAGACGAGGGTGTAACGAGCAGACAGTTCCTCAACATAAATATGATCGGTGAAGGGCGTCGCCACGATGACTTTGCAAATAACGAGGAAGACATAGCCGCCGACTCGAAAAATAATGAGGACCTTGAGGATGCTAATGCGTTCCAACGAGGTATACATATCATGCATTAAGTTCATTAGTATTAATTCGATAACCCCATTTCTTACATAAATAAATAACGAATATGCATGGTACTTGTAGGCTTCACGGATCGACTGACGAAAAAAGTCCAAGAGAGGTCGTACACAACTAATCGTCGGCAATGTGATGTATCGTATCACGGAGGTGTCGAGCTTGGCCACCTTGTGCTCCAAAAATCAAGGACAAGTTCGTGTCTCAATGCGGGGCCATTGTAAGGGACAACGTGCCCATCAAGTATAGAGAATGGAAGGAAAACCAAGTAATCCAACGTGGTTACGGACTCGATAAAAGACCTGTGGAATGATGTGCTAAAACACTTCACACTTCCCGAAGGCGTCGACGCAAAACCTTGTTAAGGGTTGGACTCTAGCGAAGATGGCAACTCAATTTCAGAATTTCAAGAAGAAGTTGACTAGAGATTTTATCAAGAACAACCGAACTCCAAATTGGGATGAATATCCAAGATAAAAGATCACCGAAGTCCTTTGTTGAATACAAGAAAAGTGAAATTTTGCCCAAAAAGTGAACAAGGGAAGAAGGTGCCGATGAAAGGGAGTACAACCATCGCCTTGGTCGAGGTGGTTACGCGGTAGCAATTCCCAAGTGGCAGAAGATGGAACAAGACCTTATCGCCAAAGGTATCATATCAGCGGTCTTTCACTGGCCCGATCGATTGAAGAATTGGTATTATGCGCATGGAGGCAGATTGAACCGGATGATGGTACCCTTGAATTGCCGCCACGTTACGAGAGAAGGCATTTGAGTTAATGAAAAAATAGAAGATGTCGAGCTGGTAGATTGAAGGTTGGCGAGAGAAATGGATGAGCTCACTATGGCGCTCAGAATCCGAACACCGGGGACGTTGCGGGGCTACGGTGGTGCAGTGGAAGTATGCTTTCAAGGGAAACCTCGATAGCTATAAAAGTCGCAAAAGAAGAAGAGAGCGAAAAGGAGCATTGGCGCCAAATGATGGAGCAAAGACTTAAAGAACAAGAAGAAAAGATGCAGGTAGAGATTGAGCAGTAGAACGATATCTCAAATAGCCCAATGAGCACCTTTGCCTGAAATCTTCTGGATCCGTCATTAGCCCTTCCGCTCAAAAGCGGTTGTGCTTCTACCGAGGTTGCACCGGTGCTTGCATAGAGGTTGCACAAGGTGCTTGCAGAGGGCCTCAAGAGCCGAGGGCAATCGAAGGAGTTCGTGGATGACAACCAACAATACCGTGATTTTTCTGTCGCACCCTATGTGAGCTGCACAAGCCATTCGGCAACATCACAATGCAGGTATATATAAATATAATTATTACATGCAATTAGCTCAACTTTGATGCATCACTTAGAAAATGTAATAAATTCCTTATTTGTCTACATAAATAGGTGGCGTACATAAGTGCTTTGCGCATTTTCCTAGACAGACTAGCCACTACATGTTGATTCCACCGGCCACGCCTCGGTTTACGTGGGAGGAGATTTGTCACCACAATTTGAAGATCTAGAGCTAGACATCCCGTGAGGTGACGGGGAAGGACACTCAAGGATGCGGTTCACGGTATCATATTGTGGCCCAAACATTACATTATAATCCCAGACGGAGGGATCAATCCTCCTCTGAGATCCCCGTGCGACCATCATCATCTCCTAGGTCGTCCTCACGACCTTCAATATCACCTAGCTCACCGTCTACACAAGAACCATTATTCAATTAGGTGCGAGCTCCAGCCATGATATTGACATCAATCCCGAATCACCTCCAAAAGCAGAAAACCAATGGCGGCAAAGCAAGCGCCATCAAAGCGAAAAAACACCAAAGCACTTGGGAAAAACCGCCCACCCAAAGCACATCGAAAAAACCGCGAAACCACCGCAGAAAAAATCGCTGACCACCAAAGCACATCGAGAAAAACCGCGAAACCACGGAAAAACCACCTAGTCACAAGCAAAAAAAACCGTTGAACACGGTCTTCCAACCTGGAACCACCAAAGCTGAAAAAACCACCAACGATAAAGAAAATGGTTGAGCCCATCGGCAAAGGAAGCTAGCATGGGAGACGATGGAAGAAGAAGGAAAACGACGATCGGTGCCCAACATGTGCATGAATTTTTCAACAATTTGAATACAAAATAGCAATGGAGGAGCTCGAGAAGACCAAAAAGTAGATCCGGCCAAACTTGGGTTTTCAAACTAATGAGTGAAAACAGAAGAAACCGATGCCCATACTAGCGTCGGCGTCGTCCTAAAGAAGATGCGTCGATGAGCAAACAAACTTCGTTGCCTCGGCCTCAATGCAGGAACAAGCTCTAGCAATGCCTACACAACAAGTAGTGCGGGTCCTTGATTTCATGGAACAAACAAGGATGCCTTTAAGTGTTGCACTCGGCCATGAAGGACCACCGGGATCCATGTTTCGAGTATAGATGGCCCGTTCATCTAGGAAAACCTCTTATCCCGAATCGGTACTTAAGCTCTCACCTAAGATGTACAAATTTCATGAGTGGTACATGTGGCAATCGTGAAAGGCGTACATAGCATAGGTATGCTTGCTAGACCAAGAATTTGCCATCAAGGCAACAAGGTGGTCTGGCCGAATTCAAAGATATTTATAAAGTTTACCATCTAGACGCCTGAATACCGATCTTATCGTCGCTTGGTCGTAAGTGGCATATTTTTATGTTTATTAATAAATTTATTACGTATGTGGATTTACTAATTAACTTTGTATTTCATTTTTGGTAGCCTGCAAAAACAAGAGATGCAAAAAAAGAATATTGCCAGTATTGGTTTCATGGACCCATCAAAAGTCAACGAGTTTGAGGTCAAGCATCAACCAGACACAACAATCGCGACAATCTATAGGACCTTGTCTAAGTTTCATGACAAGGATCTCATACTACTACCTTACATGCAAGTATGTGCTAATTCTATTTAGTTCTAATTTGTATGAGTATTATGACCATGTATATCGATTTCCAATTTGGATTCTTATGATCATTCAAGTTGACAATAGCAACATCATGGTGTAGGATTCATTGAGAAAAAACCCCGCAAGTTACCAAGACCTTCAAAATATGTTTCAAGAGTAATAATTCTATCTAAGACGTTCTTTTAAATGCAATATATATATATATATATATAGTTATATATATATATATATTGCTTTGCTAACACATTATCTTTCATTAATTTTCCTCAAAACTTGGGAAAAATTCATTGCGAGAAAAGAAGGTGAATTTAACCTAACAATTACATTCTATCGATTATCCGATACGTAATCCAAATAACAACTTGATTTGAGAAAATTTAAATTTTATCACACTTATATTTCATAACATTTTCTCCTATCCACTTTAGTGTTTGAGACAGAACAAGGAAATAATTTATGTGGATACTATGTTTGTGAGCACATACGATGTTTGGCAAGTGCAAACTCGGTAATTATAATGTAAGTTAATTAAATAAACCTATTAATAATACATCATTTCCTAACCGCTTCTATATTTAATTGTTGGGTGTAATATATTAACATATTTGCATATTACTGGATGGAAATGGTTCAGACGAGATCATTGAAGGATCGTCTTTCGGGATTCAAGAAAGTCTCTTGGGATTCCTCTTTGAGGAGGTGGTTATTCCGGTAGGAAAACATCATTATGATGGATCTAAAAATCCAATAGAGACTGGAAATTTGAAGTGAGCGATATTTTGATGTATAAATACTATCTATTTTGATGTATAAATACTATAAATTTTGATGTGTATATTTCTAAGTTTATGTAGATACATAAGTTTATATATAAGTCTAAGTGCATATATGGTATATAGAGACGGTATACATATATACAAGTGCAAATACGTATATCGTACATATACGGGTTAGACAACAATTAGAATATATGGTGAAATCGAAAACAGCAAAAAAAGAGACGAGACCCTTTAGTCACGGTTGGTATTACCAACCGAGACTAAAGTGTCTTGTGACTGTGCAGCCCCCTTTAGTCTCGGTTGGTAACACCAAGGACTAAAGGATCCCTAGTCCGGTTCGTTCACTCGGGACTAAAGGGGACCTTGTCTCTCATCATTAGTCCGGTTGGACATGAGACCTATTCCCTCTACCAACGGACTAAAGCCCCTCCCCTACGGTGTGGGCACATATCCGGTAGAGTGGGAGGCTTTAGTGCCCCTTTAGTCCCAGTTCAACTTTAGAGCGGGACTAAGGCCTTTCGTCGATGTGGCCCGAAATGCTTTATGGAGGCATCCCTTAGCCCCGGTTGGTATAACCAACCGTGACAAAAAGGTTGCCTCCCAACGTCTTTTTCCAGCAATGATTGGCGGGCTTTTAGCCGGGTGGAGTTACTCCACCGGTGCTAATCTTAGTCTGGGTGGAATTACCAACCGAGACTAAAGGGTTCCCTTTAGACTCGGTTGGTAATTCCACCCGGACTAAAAGCCCGCCCCTATAAAACCGACTTCTTCTTCCTCTTTCTCTTGCGAGCTATTCTTCACCTAGAGCTCAAGCTCCTCCTCCATGGCGCTGAACCTTAGAGAGGTGCTGCTGAATTTTTTCATCAATTTGTGAAGATTTTTCTCCTCTAAAGTGTTGCCAAGGTTTGATTCTTCTTCCTCCCTTCACTTGTTGTGATTATTTTTTATATTTTAGAGATGGAGAAAATAGAAATCTTAAATCCTAGGTGGAAGGAGCTAATAAAGAGATGAGGTTATTTATATACTTTAGATTTAGAAAAAGTGGTTGGCTAGATACTAGCATTCTCTTGTTATCTTTTAAATTCATGCGAGCAAATTGAATTTTACTTTTTGATATAATGATACAGAACTAATTATAATTTTACATAGAACTAATTTTTAGAAGTTATCATTTTATAAAAATATGGTCATTAATAATGGAGATAAAAAAAATAGCCATCGGTGGCCTCATGCGTCATTGTATCACAACAAATGACCGGATGTATGTAGTTCACATAGGATCCAATGATTGTCGCGGTTGAGGTACAATGACATACATGAGAGGTCACACGATGATGGCTATAAGACACGACATCAATAGCAATGAGTACAAGTCCCAAGCTGAAACTAGTCGGTTTCGGCTTTTGAACCTCTGCTTCAAACATATTTATAAAATCACGTATTGTCTTGAAATGGTCAACATGTTCGGGAAGAATGTAGGTAGGCCTCAGTTCTCATCATCCAGTTCATAACGGAATACATCATCAAACTAACCTTTCTTCATCTTTGTCTTTGTTTACATTTTGATATAATGATACATAGAACTAATTATTAATTATACATTTAGCTAATTTTTAGAGGTAGTTTATAAAAATGTGGTCATTAATTGTGGAGATAAAAATAGCCATCGGTGACCTCATGTCATTGTATCACAACAAATGGCGGATGTATGTGGTTCACATAGGATCCAATGATTGTCGCGGTTGTGACACAATGACATACATCTGAGGTCACACGATGGCTATTACAAGGCACGACATTGATAGCAATGAGTACAAGTCCCAAGCTAAAATTGGTCGACTTCTACCTTTTGAACTTACTTCAAACACATTTATGAATTCACGTATTGTCTTGAAATGATCAACATGTTTAGGAAGAATGTAGGTAGGCCTCAATTCTCATCATCCAAGACATAACAGAATACATCATCAAACTCACTCTTCTTCATCTTTGTCTTTGTTATTTTGATTTAAAGGAAATAATTTTCGGACTTAATATGATGAGATGAACCGCAATGGATGAATGTTGATGGCGATCCGGAGTACATTCTGGCAAGCATGCTTTTCTCGAGTGGCCAAAGCCAACAAGAACCCAAAGGGATTCATTTGTTGTACATGCTACGTGTAAGCGACAAGACTACTACTTGAGGGACTGTTCACCTCCACTTGATTAAAAGCAGTTCATGGCGAACTATGTGCTTTGGACGCACGGTGAAAGAGGTTGTGATCGAAGACAACGAAGAATAGGAGGATGATAATAACATTCCAAAGGCGGGCATGAAATCTTTTAGATACTTTAATTGAAGATCTTGACGAAGAAGAGATACGAAGACGGCCATGTTGATGATCTTGGTCAAGTTCTAAAAGATGCACAAAGGACTGAAAATGATAATGAAAAGGCAAAGTGATATGATAGAAGATCACAAAACTATTGTACCAGTTGCAAATAGGGTCACAAAAACTTGGTACTACACTTGAAATGTTGCAATGGAAGGCAAAATTTGGTGTGTATGATAAGGCATTTGAGGTTGCTAAAAATTGTGAAGGACAAGCTTCCCGAGAAAATGAATTACCGTCGACAACATATGAAGCGAAGCATGTGTGCCCTCCGGGGTTGGAGGTTTAGAAGATCCATGCCTACCCTAATGATTGCATCCTATATCGAGGCAAGGAACACGAGAATTTGGAAGCTTGTCACGTGTGCAAAGCGCTACATTATAAGATCCGGAGAGATGATGATCCCGGTGCTCTCGAGGACACCTCCCAAGGCAGCGAAAGTTCGGCGAAGGTTATGTGGTATTTTCCTATAATACCACGTTTGAAGCGTTGTTCAAGAACAAAGAACATGCTAAGTTGATGACATGGCATAAAAGGATCATAAGCAAGACCACATCTTTGAGACATCCGTGAGATGGGTCTCAATGGAGAAAGATTGATAGAAAATACAAAGATTTTCTTTGGGGAACCAAGAAATATAAGATTTGGTTTAAGCACGAGATGGTTTCAATCCATTTGGTGAGTTTAGCGATGGTCATAGCACTTGGCCTGTGACCCTATGCATGTTCAACCTTCCCTGGTTGGATGTGCATGAAGCGAAAGTTCATTATGATGTCTTGCTAATCCAAGGTCCAAAACAACCGGCAACAACATTGATGTGTATCTAAGACCATTGGTTGATGAACTATTACGCTATGGAAGAAAGAAGGTGTACATGTGTAAGATGAGAATAAGCAAGAGAACTTCAACCACGAGCATTGTTATTCATTACCATCAACGATTGGCCTACTTTAAGTAACCTATCGGGCACTCACAAGGGATATCGTCCTGCACCACTATTTACATAAAGACGGTATTCATACGAAAAATGTAAGAAGGTTGTGTTTATGGGTCACGTCGCTTTCTTCTTGAGAAGCATCCCTTAAGGAAGAAAGGTATGCATTGGAAAGGAGATCATCGTACAAAGCCCACCCATTTTAAAGGAGAGGAGATATTTGAGATGGTAAAGGATCTAAGGGTTGTCTTTGGAAAGTCACGGTAGTGAACTTGCACATGATGCTAGCAGGCGTGCACCAATGTGGAAGAAGAAATCTATATTTTGGGAGTTACCTTATTGGGAAATTCTTGAGGTTCGAATGCAATTGACGTGATGCACTTGACGAAGAATCTTTGTTTGAATGTCCTAGGCTTGGGTTGTTACGGTAACTCTAAGGATACATTGGAAGCACGACGGGACCTAAAAGATATCCATAGGAATGAAGCACCTCGAAGAGGTTGATGAAGAAGCGAGATCTGAAGAGGTGAGGAGGAAGAACAAGATTACTTAGGTCCCGCTAGTTACACCACAGAGTAAGGAAGAGAAGGACATCATGTTTGATTGCCTAAACAAGATGAAGGTTCCATCGGCTACTCGTTGAATATAAAAGGATCATAAATATGAAAGATAAGAAGTTCACAAATCTAAAGGCCCACGCAACATGTGGATGACACGATTACTTCGATTTCGTTGAGGGTGTTCTACTAGAGAAAGTACGATTAGCTCGTAAAGCTTTGTGCATTTCTCAATGCAATTTCAGAAGGCAATCGATCCAAGGAACCTAGTGAAGCTACAAAATGATGTTGTGCAATGTCTTGTCGACTTTGAGTTGGCATTTCCACCTTCACCCTTCAATATTATGACTCACGTCTTGGTGCACCTTGTGAAAGAGATTACTATTCTTGGTCTAGTATTCCTGCACAACATGTGGCCTTTGAGAGGTTCATGTCAGTCCTCAAGACATATGTTCTTAACTACACACGTCCGAAGGAAGCATCGCCAAAGGATATGGAACGAGGAGGTCATTGAGTTTTGTGTGGACTTTGTCGACTCAATTGACTCGATTGGGGTTCGATTATCACGACACAAGGGAGGCTACTAGCAAAGGGCACCATTGGAAGGAAAGCATGTTTGAGCAATGATCTTGATTTGTTCAATAAAGCACACCTAGTCGTTATGCAACAATCAACCTTGGTGACTCCGTATAAAGAGGAACACAAGCAGATTATTTCTTCTCAAAATTCTACCAAAACCGAAGCATGGGTTATACGCCATCACTTGGAAAATATTCCCTCATGGTTGAGTGAACAAGTTATTGGTGATTCCACGATTCACCCACAACTCACTTTGTTAGCTAGGGGACCTTCTAGCACAATTGTGAAATTCCAAGCTACGATATAAATGGTTATACTTTTTACACAAGAGACCAAGATCGAAAACCACACACCAAAATAGTGGTGTAAGTATAGGCATATGGACAGCAACAATAACAAGAACTCTATTATGGTCTCATAGAAGAGATATGGGAGCTTGAGTGGTGGCACTTAACATCCCTCTGTTTCTTTGCCAATGGGTAAAACTAACTAGAGGTGGCATAAGGAAAGATCAATATGGAATGACAATAGTGGACTGACCAAGATTGGTTTCAAAGATGAACCATTCGTCCTTGCCAAAATGTGCATCAAGTTTTCTATGTCAAGGATATGACTAGCAAGAAGAATACAAATCCCGGGAAGGACCACAAGAGCCAAAGTGTCACATTATTCTTACGGGTAAAAGAGTAATCGCGGGAGTCGAGGATGTAATGCATACAAATCGGATGACTATGATCGTCGATGGCATGCCTCCATTCCCGTCGAAGTTGACCCAAGCATATCGCTTGGAAATGAAGAGACACCGTATTTACGCCACGACCATGACCAAGGAACTTTCGTCAAGAAAAGGAATCTTCAATGATGCATAATGATTAATGTTCAAATCATTTGTGTAATGTTGTATGAGTGTATTCCTTTATGTATTTGAACTAAAACTTGTTAAAGGTTTTCAGATGCCCTGTGGGAAGTAACCACAAAGTTTGAGCTTTTTTTAGTTGAGCATTTTTCCATCTTAATTGAATTTCCACCACTAAAAAGATATGGAATGGTGCCAAATTTTGCCACATGGTCTCTTATGTCTTAGGAGACAAATATTGTCGAGTCCGATGTATAATTATTGTTTTTAAAATTTATATGAAATGAAATTAGCATTTTTATCACTAAAAATTGGGAAAAGGTAGATATAAACTGAAAAGTAGAAGTAATTATTTCAACTATTAAATTATTTTTATATAGGAAAGTGAAGGTTGTTAACACTTAACGCAAAATAATTTTGCATGGTTCAAATATTAAACTTACCATTTTTTAAAAATGTTGCAAAGAGAAAGAATGAGAAAATGAGGAGGGAAAATGGGAAAAAAAATCAATGTCTCACAAGAAATAGCCCTTTAGTCTCGGTGGTAACACCGAGACAAAGGACCTTTGTCTCGGTGGTAACACCACCCCGGACTAAAGAGGGAAATTTTCCCTCCCTTTAGTCCCGTGTGTAACCAACCGTGACAAAAGGCCCCTTTGTCACGGTTGGCTACACGACCGGACTAAAGGAGGTGTATATATAAGAACAACCCTCCCTCCAACACTTGGCCACTTTTTCGTCTCGATCCGCCGCCATCGCCGTGTCCTCCTCCTCCTCCTCCTCCGGCCATCCTCCCCGACCGCCGCATCCCACCCGCCTCCCCATCCACGGCCCCGCGGAATTCGCCGCCACCGCCGGCCACCACAATCCGCCGTCCACCGCGTCCACCCGCCGCTCGCCTCGCCATGGCCCCAACGGCGCTTCCTCCCGCGCTGCATCCTCCTCGACCTCCCTCCTCCGGCCTCCTCCCCATCCTCCTCCTCCGCCGCTCGCCTCCTCGCCCCGCTCGGCCACGCCGCGCGCCGCTTTGCGCCGCCGCCTCGCCTGCCGCATCAACATCGCCGCCCCCTCCTCCGCCGCCTCATCCCTCACGCCTCACGCCGTCATCCCCAACGCCGAGGGCGCAACCCTCCCCCGCCACTGCCTACCGCCCGCCTCAAATTTGGGGTTTAGATGGACTTTGTTTGATGTCAAGAATTTTTAATTTGAATTGAAGATTCAAATTTAAATATAAAATTGTACTAAATATGTGTATAATAATTCTAATTAAATATGTCTCACCCCATCATCACCGATCGTCTCTCCCCTCGCCCCCGCCTTCCTCGATGCACCCAGTGATCCCGCCACTGCTCTCCTCCTCTCGCCCGGTGGCGCCACTACTGATAAAATTGTGGTTATTTTAGAAATTGATCGAAAATAATATGTATTATTGTAGAAAATTCATGTCTATTCATAGAAAATTAGCGTTTATTCTTGTTTATTCTAGAAGTTGATAGAAATTATTGTATATTCTTATAAGTTGTATCGATTCATAGAAAATTAGTGTTTATTCTTGTTTATTCTAGAAATAGATAGAAATTATTGTATATTCTCATAAATTGTGTCGATTCATAGAAAATTATTGTTTATTCTTGTTAATTCTAGAAACAGATAGAAATTATTGTATATTCTCATAAATCACGTGTCGATTCATAGAAAATTCGTGTTTATTCTTGTTTACTCTAGAAATAGATAGAAGTTATTGTATATTCTAAGAAATCTGTCTATTCATAGAAAATTAGTGTTTATTCTTGTTTATTCTAGAAATAGATAGAAGTTACTTTATATTCTCAGAAATTAGTGTTTATTCTTGTTTATTATAGAAATAGATAGAAATTATTGTATATTCTCATAAATTCATGTCGATTCATAGAAAATTACTATTTATTCTTATTTATTATAGAAATAGATAGAAATTATTGTATATTCTCATAAATTCATGTCGATTCATAGAAAATTTGTGTTTATTCTAGATGGATAACATTGACAATGATGAAAGGATTATGGAGGACATTATTGCTCATGGGTACAAATACCGCTGCAACCTACACCGACGACGAGAGTGTAGCCAGTGCATGGGTTCCTCAACATAAATATGATTAGTGAAGGAGGTCACGAGGACTTGGAAATAACGAGGACGACATAGCTGCCATCTCGAAAAATAAAGAGGACCTTGAGGATGCTAATGCGTATGGTTCCAACGAGGTATACATATCATGCATTAAGTTCATTAGTATTAATTCGATAACCCCATTTCTTACATAAATAAATAATGAATATGGTACTTGTACTTCGGATCGACAACGAGAAAGGCTAAGAGAGGTCGCATACAACTAATCGTCGATGTAATGTATCGTATCGGAGGTGTGAGCTTGGCCAGCCTTGTGCTCCAAAAAAATCAAAGACAAGTTCGTGTCTCAATGCGGGGCCATTGTAAGGGACAATGTGCCCATCAAGTATAGAGAATGGAAGGAAAACCAATAATCCATACGTGGTTCGGGACTCGAAAAGACCGTGGAATGATGTGCTAAAACACTTCACACTTCCTGAAGGTGTCGATGCAAACCTTGTTAAGGGTTGGACTCTAGCGAAGATGGCAACTCAATTTCAGAATTTCAAGAAGAAGTTGACTAGAGATTTTATCAAGAACAACCGAACTCCAAATTGGGATGAATATCCGAAGATAAAAGATCACTGGAAGTCCTTTGTTGAATACAAGAAAACTAAATTTTGCCCCAAAAAGTGCACAAGGGAAGAAAAGTGCCAGTAAGAAAGGGGAGTACAACCATCGTCTTGGTCGAGGTGGTTACGCGGTAGCAATTCCCAAGTGGCGGAAGATGGAACAAGACCTTATCGCCAAAGGTATCATATCAACGGTCTTTCACTCGCCCGATCGATCAAGAATTGGTATTATGCGCATGGAGGCGATTGAACCCGATGATGGTACCCTTGAATTCCCACCCACGTTACGAGAGAAGGCACTTGAGATAATGAAAAAATAGAAGATGTCAGAGCTGGTAGATTGAAGGTTGACAGAGAAATGGATGAGCTCACTTACGGGAATCCAGAACACCTGTGACGCTGGGGGCTACGGGTGGTGTCGTGGAAGTATGCTTTCAAGGGAAACCTCGACAGCTATAAAAGTCACAAAAGAAGAAGAGAGCGAAGAGGAGCATTGCCAAATGATGGAGCAAAGACTTAAACAACAAGAAGAAAAGATGCGTTGAACGATAGTCGATATCTCAAATAGCCCAACTGAGCACCGCCTGGCACCGATCTCTTCATTAGCCCTTCCGCCGCAAAATGCGCTTGTGCTTCTACCGAGGTTGCAGTGAGGTGCTTGCATAGAGGTCGCAGAGGTGCTTGCACGTAGAGGCCTCAAGAGGCGAGGACAATCAAGGAGTTCTAGTAGGATGACAACCAACAATACCTGTGGATTTTCTCTGCTTGCACCCCATGTGAGCTGCACAAGCCATTCGTAACATCACAATGCAGGTACATATAAATATAATTATTACATGCAATTAGCTCAACTTTTGATGCATCACTTAGAAAATGTAATAAATTCCTTATTTCTCTACATGTATAGGTGGCGACGAAAGTGCTTTTGCGCATTTTCCGACAGACTAGCCACGCATATGTTGATTCCACCGGCTACGCCTCGGTTCGTGGAGGAGATTTGTCACCACAATTTGAAGATCTAGAGCTAGACATCCGTGAGGTGACGGGAAAGGACACTCAAGGATGCGGTTCACGGTATCATATTGTGGCCCAAACGTTACATTATAATCCCCAGAAGGAGGGATCAATCCTCCCACAGATCCCCGCAGCCGCGACCATCATCATCTCCGAGGCCGCCCTCACGACCTTCAATATCACCTCGCCACCGCCTACACAAGAACCATTATTCAATTGAGGTGCAAGCTCCGCCAAGATAATGACATCCATCCGAATCACCTCCAAAAGCAAAAAACCAATGGCGCAAAGCAGCCATCAAAAGCAGAAAAACCACCAAAGCACCATGAAAAAACCGCCCACCACCAAAGCACATCTTAAAAACCACGAAAGCACCAGAAAAAACCACCTAGCCATGAAAGCACAACTGAAAAAAAACCGAGCACAATGTTCTAACGCATACCACCAAAGTAAAAAAACCACCATGCCACGAGAGCACAACCGAAAAACCGAGCACGCCTTCCAACCCGGTGCAACCACCAAAGAAAAAAACCACCAACGATAAAGAAAATGGTTGAGCCCATCACAAAAAGAAGCTAGCATGGGAGACTACGAAGAAGAAGGAAAACGACGATTGGTGCCCAACATGTCCATGAATTTTTCAATCAATACAAAACAGAACGGAGGGAGCTCGAGAAGACCAAAAAGTAGATCAAACTTGGGTTTTTCAAACTAATGAGTGAAAACAGCAAGAAAATGATACCCATAATGGCGTCGATGTCGCATAAAGAAGATACTCGTGCAAAGAAGTGGAGAAAGCAGATGCCGATGGGCAAACAGACTTACGTTGCCTCCTACCAATGCACATGAACGAGTTCTAGCGTAAATGCCTACACAACAATTAGTGCAGGTCCTTGATTTCATGGAACAATCGTGGATGCCTATAAGTGTTGCACTCGGCCATGAAGAACCACCCTGGATCCAAGTTTCGAACATAGATGGCCCTTTCATAGGAAAACCTCTTATCCGGAACAAATTGGTACTTAAGCTCTCACCTAAGATGTACAAATTTCATGAGTGAAAGGCGTAGATACCATAGGTATACTTGCTAGACCGGAAGATTTTGCTAGTGAAGGCAACAAGGTGGTCTGGCTGGAATTCAAAGATATTTACCATCTAGACGCATACGAATACCGATCTTATCGTCGCTATGTCTACGTAAGTGGCGTATTTTTTTATGTTTATTAATAAATTTATTATGTGGATCTACTAATTAACTTTGTATTTCATTTTTGGTAGCCTGCAAAAACAAGAGATGCAAAAAAAGAATATTGCCAGTATTGGTTTCATGGACCCATCAAAAGTCAACGAGTTTGAGGTCAAGCATCAACCGACATAACAATCGCGACAATCTATAGGACCTTGTCTAAGTTTCATGACAAGGATCTCATACTACTACCTTACAGCTGCAAGTATGTGCGATTGCCATCTAATTGTCCTTGCTAATTCTATTTAGTTCTAATTTGTATGAGTATTATGACCATGTATATACAGTTTCCACTGGATTCTTATGATAATTCAAGTCGACAATAGCAGCATCATGGTGTGGGATTCATTGAGAAAAAACCCCGCAAGTTACCAAGACCTTCAAAATATGTTTCAAGAGTAATAATTCTATCTAAGACGTACTTTTTAATGCAATATATATAGATTGTTTTACTAACACTATCTTTCATTAATTTTTCCTCGAGCTTGGGAAAATTCATTGCAGAGAAAGAAGGTGAATTTAACCCAACAATTACATTCTATCGATTATAATGCGTAATCCATATAACACTTCAGATTGAGAAAATTTAAATTGTATCACACTTATATTTCATAACATTTTCTCCTATCCACTTTAGTGTTTGAGACAGGAAAAAGGAAATAATTTATGTGGATACTATGTCCGTGGAGCACATACGATGTTTGGCAAGTACAAGCTCGGAAATTATAATGTAAGTTAATTAAATAAACCTATTAATAATACATCATTTCCTAACCGCTTCTATATTTAATTGTTGGGTGTAATATATTAACATATTTCCACAGATGGATATGGTAAGGATGAGGTCATTCGTAAGGATCGCCTTTAGGCGATTCAAGAAAGTCTAATTGGATTCCTCTTGACGAGGTGGTTAATCCAAAGAGTAAAACATTATTATGATGGATCTAAAAATCCAATAGAGACTAGAAATTTGAATTGAACGATATTTTGATATATAAATATTATTTATTTTGATGTATAATATTGTGAAGTCTTATGCATAAGACTAATTAAATATCTATTTTGATGTGTTTATTTCTAAGTTTATATATGTAGATATATAAGTTTATATACAAGTCTATGCATATGTGGTATGTATAGACAGATGGATATTAAGTGCAAATATGTATACGTACATATACGGGTTAGCCAACAATTAGAATATACGCCAAATCGAAAACAGCAAAAAAGAGACGAGACCCTTTAGTCACGGTTGGTATTACCAACCGAGGTGGCGTGCCCCTTTAGTCTCGGTTCTGAACCGGGACTAAAGGACCCTTTAGTCAGTTCGTTCACCCGAGGACTAGTGGGGCCTTTGTCTCTCATCATTAGTCTCGGTTGGACATGAGAGACCTATTCACTTTACCAACGGGACTAAGCCCTCTCCCTCTGTATGCTTGGCTGTAGGTGTCAAAGTGTCCATCATGGATGCATACTCCACAGCAGGAGCCCACACTTGAGCAGCAGCTGGTTCTTCCACGTCCAGCTCTTTTGGCTAGCTGAAGCTCGCAAGGTCCGCAGGCCTGAGCAGGTTCCATGCTCCAACTATAATGTTGTGAATCATGTCACGAGTCCCCGCCTCCTTCCTTCTCTCTAAGGCGATATAGCTTCCTAGGTTCCTCCGCCGCCTCCACTGGCTCCTCCCGTCCGCCTCCGGCGTCCTCACGGAGGCGTGGGAGGAGCCCTCGTCGCTCCTAGTATTTAGTAGTAGTTTAGTTTTTCTTCTTTGTGCCTCTATGGCTAGTCCCGTAAGTGGTTTTCGCCGCCTTGTGGTTATCGCTGCGCCTCGCCGCTGGCTCAAGCTTGAGCCTCTTCGTCGCCAGTCGATTCTCCACAGTGAGTTGTAATAAATCCTCCGCAACCTCCTGCAGCATCCGCTCCATCCCACCCTTTTCCTACTGCTGGAGTTTCCATCTCGCCGTGTCGGATCCAGCCGGTTCGAGGTCGATCTGCACCGCCGTCGTGGATCAGGCCCCTCTTGGGTGGATCTGCTCCCTGCGATTGTCTCGGTCACCTCTCCTCCCGGCTGCGTCACCGCCACCGTCACACCGCCTCCCGTCACAGCAATCCCGATCCCGGAGCTAGCTTCTTCAACACGGCGGCTGTCTCGGTACCTCGATCGAGTTGCCTCCCACAGGATCGGTGCAAGCTGCTTCATCTACCTCCGCGACGATTCAACCACATCTACAGGTCGTCGGTGCGCTCTTCCGACCGTGGCTTCACCGCCCGTTTCAACCGACGCTATCGCGGTCTCCGCTGGGTGTCTGGCGTCTATGGCGCCTCTGCGTTCCCAGCGGCTCCTTCGACACCATCGCCATGGACTCTGTCGTCTTGTTGCTCTCGGCTGTGCCTTTTGTGTAATTTGGTCTTCTTAGGACCTTTCGTAATATGGATGCTGTGATAATCTAATATATGTTTGTTGTCAAAAAAACTATAATGTTGTGAAGCTACCTGGATCTGCAGGTTTCCACTGCGAGGAAACAACTTGAAGTTGATCAAAATAGCTAGAGACACATGACAGATGATCGAGAAACTAAAACCTAGCACATTCATATCAGGACTAGCTAGTGTGTCATGCATGAGAGAAGCACAATCATATTACATATAACGAATAATGTAGCTTAATCACTAGTACTAATTGCAGCCTCATTACGAAATTAATCTTTCTGAGACACGCCAGAAACACAAAATAGAAACTCGCTAAAACTTCTCATACGAAATAAGAAACGTCATGTCTAGTGAGAGAGAGAGGCAAATACAGAAATAAAAGGAAGACTACTTACATCTAAATTGAATGGGAAGAAGATTGAAGCACCGCCTTAGCTTGTGGGGTCTCCTGTCATATAGAGATCAGAGCTTCAAATGACTGTGGCCCGTGGCGAATGTATACCATCTGACGTTGCCCGGCCAATTATTGGTTTACGACAAAGTACCCATGTTATGACAGTAAAAGAGTGTTCATTTGTCAGTTTAATATGATGATGCCCATTATGCATATCCAAAGCATCGTCAACCATACTTTATCCACTTGACAACAAGATGTAGCAACACTGTGTGCCTTCGCTGCATGCAAAGGTGGTCAAGAAATACATTATCATGCAAGTCGATTATCTTAAGATAGCAGCGGCACCAATGCTGTTTATCTTGTTCTTTCCTAATCCAAGTTGTCAGCTTGCCATTATCAAAACTGTCCTTCTTTAGTCCCACACTGCACCAATCATTTCAAGTTTGGAAGAGCTTGCTTTTCCAAAGCGCCGATAAAAATAATGATACCCTAGAGATAGCAGCCAGCAAGTATATATATATATATATATATATATATATATATATATATATATATATATATATATATATATATATACCAACACGTGGTCTAGTACCATCACATACTACATGTACATACTATTCATTCGGTTAGATTCATTGTATATCACAAGACATACATCGGTAGGATATATATATATATATATATATATATATATATATATATATATATATAGACACACACACAACTCTATAGCCGGCTATAGAATAACTTATTCAGAAAGCCAACCAACCCTCTCACTCTATCACCTTTGGCTTTGGATTGGTAGAATGATCGACGTGTGGGTGCTCTTAGCGCCCTCTATTCTGCAAGTGTCAGTTTATCTTGAGTTTCGTGCTTCTTTGGTCGTGGCTTTGTATCTCTGTGGGTGCTTCAGATGGTTGTTGGTTAGCTTCGTTGGTTGTTTCCTCTAGTCATGTTAGTTGTTGATGTTGGTTGTTGTAGCTAGTGTTTCCTTTTGGTAACTCCGCGTCTGGGGTTTCTCCTAAGGTTGCTTACAAAATGAGAGGGTGGTGTAGTAAAATGAGAACCCGCCACCACCAACAAAAAATTGTTGTGCCATCCCACATAACCGATTCATGCGCCACGGTCTCAGTCGAGCCACGGCGGGTGCAAGGCGCTTCATACCACGGTATTATTAATCTTGCACTCGAGGTGCATAAAAAAGTTGAAAAAGCTCGGACGAATTGAAAGGGAAGGTGTTGCAGTAAAGTGAGAACCCGCGCGATGAAGCAGTGAAATTGGTGTGCCATGCCACACGAACGATTCATGCGACACACACGGGTCTCAACTCCAGCCCCTGACGCGAACGCAGCGTACCTCATGGCCAACAAAATATAATTAATCTTGCACTCAAGGTGGTTACAAAACAACTTGAAAAAAGCTCACACGAATTGAAAAGAGAAGGTGTTGGAGTGAAAGAGAGTGAGAACCCACGCGACGAACCAGCGAAATTGGTGTGCCATCCACATGATTCCTGCATGACGGGTCTCAGACTGAGCCACGAGCACACTAGCAGAGGTACAATCACAACTTGTAAAAAGGAAACAAATTAAAGATGCCAAGAAACATCACACCGCCGGAATCTGCTCGCCGCGCGGGAGGACCATCTTGTAGGTTACGATGTAGGCCAGAATGGCGGTGGCCGTTGCTAGCACGTACATCCAGGTGCCCTTGTCCCTGCTGCTACCGGTGGCGTAAGCCATCAAGAGACCGAGCACGTCAAGCACGAGCACCATGTACGTAGCTCGTGCCAAACGCGGGAAGAAGCGTTGTTTGGGCACGAGAACATCCAGCAGCAGCAGTACATTGACGGCAATGGAAGCTGCAAAGGACGCCATGTTGCAGTAGTAAAAGGCCAAGTACCGGCGATTGTCAGTGTCGTAGAGGACCGGGTTACCGGCGGCGTGGCCTTGGCCATCGTCCGGCCAGGTGCCCCCGGGTGGGGACAGGCCGGCTTGGTACGCGATACTCGAGGCCAGAATACTTACCCCCATCAGGTACTCGCGGGCAGAAGATGGTGATGCCCTCCGGTGGTTGGGAGGCCTGTCTTTCGTAGGCTTTCATTGTGAACCACCATTCTACGTTATTAGCAAAGACACGGTCTTGATCCTTCCAAAAGGCAATGGTTAAGGTGACGGCTTGCAATATTAGTGTAGCAGTGGCGGTGGTGATGGCGATGACGATGAGAGTCAATTTTGCGTTGGGCGGCCTCTGGTTAGCCCCAGCAATGAAGGTATTCATCAGGAGGACCAGGACGAGGAGCGTGTAGGGTGGAAAGCACGCACCACCATATTCTGCCAATAGAGTGCAGCTTACGTCTCACCAGGAACAAGATGACGGCAACGGATGTCATGAAGGTCGTTGTGTTTGAGAGGAGGAACCACTGGTACAGCTTCGGGTAGGTATCAACGAGCACCGGGTCGCCAGCATGGTGCCCTCCGTCACCACTCTCCAGCCAGAATTTTCCGGGAGGAGTCAGACCGGCTTGGTAGGTGATGGTGATAGCCATGGTTGCAAGGAGCATCAGCACCTCACGCCTCGTCTCCTTGTTGCCTCTGTCTTGTTCCGCTGCTACTAGCGTTGTTGCCTGCGATGACTTTTGGTACACAAGGGTGGCAACAAGGCAAAGAAACACCGAGACGGCGGCGGCCAAGATGAGCACACAGGTCAAGCTCCAGCTATGGTGACTCCGGATGGTTCCTGCAGCGTACGCACCCATGAGGCCTAACAGGTCTAGTATGACAGCAGCCTCCAGGGCGTGCTGGCTGACTAGGGGCCTCTTCTGCACCATGATCACGACCACTATGGATGTCACAAAGGCAGCTGTGTTGAAGAAAAAGGCCTTGTACCGTGCCGCATGTGTGACCAGGAGTATGAGGCCGCCGCCGCTGTGCCCTTGGCGGTCCCACGCCATACTCCGCCCGGCGGCTGGAGTCCAGCTTGGTACGTGACTGTCGCCACCATTGTGGCTAGAAGCAATATCAGATCGCGAGCGCTGCCCTCAGCGGCCGAGGGTTCATCCGGCCTTGGTGCGTCGTCTGTCTTCTTCTTAGGACGGAAGATCTGCACGCAGGCCCAATTTAGTTAGGTATATATCTGGGTCCTAATTGAATCTAATGTTACACATATTCAAAAAAGAAAAACATATGTTACACATAACTTAAAATAACCTCCCTAAATTTGCAACTAAATTGCTCCCTAAACTAATGACTTAAAATTGCATCTATATTATCCACATGTTCCATATTAAAAATAGCATAAAGGTAACTCTAAATTTATATCTAAGTCACCTTCACTAAACATATACACCAATCTACATCAATATATAATTCTAAATTGCCTATTTCTTACACAATTACTCCCTCGGGTCTTTTGTCATGTCACACGAGATTTGTCCTAATTTAATCAAGTTTATAGATAGAAATATCTATACTTCCAAATATATTTTCTATCAAAATATATTCCACAGTGAATTTAATATTATAGCGACAGCTCAGGAATAGGACGTCGAGGCAACGGCTGCTACTGTTTCGGGCCGCCCAAGTCTCCAGCGTGGGGCGACACGGGGCTCCAAAGCGGATATAGCAGTGCAAGTAACAAGTTTGACTTGGAACAAAACTTATGTGATATATAAAAAGAAGAGAGTATTATATAATCTTATAATGGAGGTATATATGCATGATGTGTCACCAGATAAATACATAGAGAAATTTATGAGCATATAGATTTATATGTTAAAATTATAGCTTAAACTTAGGTTTCATTAAACAAATTCAAGATTATATACTTCATTAAACAAATTCAAGCTTATATACTTGCAATGCAAAATGTAAATTCAAAAATTATAAATGTGGAAGGAAACCCTTTATAGTAATTACTAGCTAAAATTCGGTTTAAGTACTGTCTTACCATATTAAGCAAATGAGAGGTAACTCAAGCCTCATTGTAACAGTTTTGTAGGAACGTGGACTCATTTTTTGAAATAAAGAATCTATGTTAATTCTCACGAGACACATTAGAAAATGAGACCATTAACACGTGGACTCATTACAAAATAACTTAAAATACCATTCTAGATTTGTGTCTAAGTTACACATGCATATTATTATTAAAAATAACCTAAAGTAAACACCTAATATTAATCAAATTATCTTCACATTCATCCGAAAAATCCAAATGTAAAATAATATATATGATTCTAAATTATCTAATTGTGTTATTGTTAATGTAGAAATAATAAGTTAAGTTATATACATGATGGGTGTCACCATGTAGATCATTATATACATGTAAATAAATGAGGAAGCCATGAAAAAATTGCCCCGGTACTAAAGGACCCTGTTTGTGCCGATGTAGGACTAGTTGAACAACTAGTACTAAAGGGGTTGAGCACCGAACTAAATATCAAATTCCCATTAGTGTAAGGTGAATCATTTTAATTGTTAGCTAGAAGTCTAATTTCTAAATAATTTTCAAATACAATAGCTTTAAAAATACTAGTCCATGCGAGCACGGGTTCATGGATTAGTTTAACTAGTAACTAGGCTAGTAGAGAAACACACGATCCGGTAGAATATGATTTTAATTTGGACTAAGAGAAAATTTAAATTGATTGAAAGTTTATTAATTTGGCAATAATCTAACACTCAATGCTACATAGGAATACACCGTGAAAGCTTTTAATAATAAAGTCCATAATGCAAAATCTTAGACTCATATTTACAAATATGTGTTTTATTCTCAAAGTATATGCTCATATTTAAGACTCTGACGACACCTTTTGCCTAGACCTACATTAAATGCTTCAGATTATGGAGGATGTATGCTGCCTATTTAGGTACTATTAGCTGGAGGGTGCAAAATACATAGTACTTTTAGCTGCGTAATTGGAAATAAAAAATAAAATATTGGTAAACCATATCTAAGATCGTGAAATGTAAGAGGGAGCACGTACCAGGTGAAATACGTAGTATAAGAGAATAACACCAACGAGAAAAGAGATGATGATAACAGTATCCGTTTTGGGGTGCCTCCAACCACTGGCGGCGGTGTAGGCAGCCACAAGGCCTACCATCACCAGCGTGATGCACGCGCAAAATAGCACAAAGATCATCTTGGTCAGCTTGACGAACAGAAGCAGCACCATGACAACGACCGACATGATGAAGGCTGTGGTGTTGCCGACGAAGAACACCACCATGCGACCAAGGTCCCGCTCAAGCAGGATGGGGTCGCCAGCGCGGTGTTTGGCTTTGCCTGCTGGCGGGCGTGCTCCCAGAAGCCACCGGGTGGAGTCAGTGATGCCGTGTAAGTGACCGTCGCCGCAAAGATAGCGAGAAGCATCAAAACCTTGCGGGATTCTATGCACAGCACCTCGTCGTGGTTGTTCGTCAGCTTGTTGGAGGAGAGGACGAGGACGGCGACAACGATGAAGACCGCACCGCAGTGCGCCGAGGCGTACAAGGTAATGAGGCGGCCTGCCGCTGCCGGCGATGAAGGCCACGACGAGCAAGATGAGGTCGATCACCACCACGACCTTGAGAACGACGAGCCGGCGGAGGGGCACTAGGTTCCTCATCGAGCTCAGGAGTAGGTTCACCACCAACACCAGCGAAACCACAAAAGCTGAGGAATTGAAGAAGTTGAACACCATGTACCGGACGCGCCGGGTGTCATGCATGATGGGGTCGCCGGTAAGGTGGCCGTCCTTGGACTCCAGCCAGAGACCCCCAGGCGGATCCAGACCCGCCGTGCAGGTGACCGTCGCCACCAAGATTCCAAGAAGCAACAGGTACTTGTAAAGATCTGACATCGGATCGACCTGGTCCTGAGCCTGAAATAAAATCCAATGGCACGATGATAATAGACCATCAGCAGAGATAGAAATAGTGTAAAACGCACATATTATATATAGCAGGAAATTAATTAGCTTGTTGTGTAACACGGCCGGGGCCTCACTCGTTCCTGCTGGCTCTCAACGGTGTGGTGCTCGTCCGACATCGTCTTGCCGGCTGGCCGGGTGCAGTGGATATATGCTGCCGACGAGGGTCAGTGCGCTCTGCCCTGATGGCAAGCTGATGTTAAATAGCTGCGATCACGTCGCTAACACAGCTTCTAACAAGTCATATAGATATCGTCGTTGCTTTAATTGAAGATTCCTGGCTTTGCGTCCCAGCAAAACCCACGCATGTAAAGTTAAAGTTGAGAAGATATCTGTTACTGTCAGGACAGTTACTGTTATGCCTAGCTTGTCTCACGTTTGGAAGCATATAGTAGTTCCTCCCACAAGCCATCAGCGTGTTCGTTTGGCTGGTGGCTGGTGCTGATTTATTCTGAGAGGAAAGGTACTCTTGACTGGTTGCTGGTGGATTATGGTTTGTTACGAGAGAAAGTAGTACTTGTTGGTGGCTGATAAGCCAAGCGAATAAGGGTGCATATATACACATCAACCTAGGAGATCCAGAAATATGCACCTAAGGAACCTAGATGTGCTTAGTTCGTCCGATGTATAACAAAAGAATATATATGCTTTTGCTTTAGCACTTCAGGTCCGACTTTACAGAATGACATACATCATCTGTCCATCCAAATTAATTTACAGAAATTAACTTTAAAGAATGGCATACATAAAGGGAATGGACTCTAGTAAATCATTAATGCCAATTCCTGTACGCATACGGATTCTCAGAAACTCTAGGAGTACCACGTGAATGAATGAAAGGATGCATCCATGATTTGCGCGCAAAAGCAAAAGCAAAAGTAAAGAGTTGCAGATTGTATATCCATGCATGCCACAACAGTCGTCCATGGAAAGAAGCAAAGGACGATACGAGGTTGACGAAACCACATGATGGTCGCATGCAAATACGTGCATGAAAGCGGCCATGGGGGGAGAAAAAAGACACCACGTGAAAACCATATATAATTGGTAACGGACCGAGACAAGTATCGGTAATGGAGTGTCACACCTTGAAATTTCAGGATTTCAGGATGTGAATAATAAGAAAAATTAAACAATAATTTTCTCATAATTTTAAAAAAATTCTCAACATTTATATTGTTTACAGGAAATCTAGTATAGAAAATAGTCATTGTTTGATTTTCTGAATTAAATAAATTGAATCGATGTGAGTGTTGCATTCATACCGATGCATCTTGGTGTTTGTTGAGTGTAAAAGGTTTTAAAATAAGTTTAGGTGCTGACCAAATCCATATGGGGATTTTCCAGCTTTCTTTTCTGGAATTTATTCTCACCATCCTCGAGGTAATTCTATTTAATAGAAGGGTCTAAAATACTTTTCACGAGATCCAAATATTTTATTTGGGTTCCTCGTGTTCCAAATCATCTCTAGTAATTTTCCTAAAATTTTCTGCGCTTTCGGCGTATTTTTCGTGATTTTAATTATGATTTCAGGATTTCCTGGAATTGTTTTTAATCCGAAATTAATTACCGAAATTAGAAAAAAAAAGAAGGGAAAATAAATCGGACTCTATCTCGGCCAATAAATAGTTCCCAATGATCTCCTTGGCGTCCTCTTTCCAATCGCCAACCTCATCCCTTTTCGATAACCCTAGCTCCCATGAACCGTCAACTTTTGCATCTAGTAAATCGAACTTTCCGACGAGCTTTTCCGTGAAAACCGTGCACTTCCGGTGCAAACGGACACCACCGAGTTCCCCTCTACGAGCTCTATGCCGTGTTGTGGTCGGTCACGCGAATCCGACGTCGATTCCGTCGTCTTCCCCGACTCCGGCGACTTCTCCCCAACTCCGGCGAGCTCTTCCACCGCCATCATTCATCTTTGGCCGAAGGTGAACACACCATCGCGTTCTCCTCGTTGAACTTTACGTTGACTTGATCAATCCATGGCAACCCGAAGAGTCCTTGAGGCGATGCTTTGTTGAGGTCGGTGTAGTCGATGCACATCCTCCACTCGTTCGTGTTTTCTTGCAACGAGGGAGGGGTTGGCGAGCCACTCAAGATGGAAAACTTCTTTGGATGAAGCCAGCGAGTAGTTTGGCGAGTTCCTTCTTGATGGCGTCTCGTCGGTCATCGGCAAAATGGTGGAGGTGTTGTCGCTTGGGGGTAGCTTTAGGATCGACATTGAGTGAGTGCTCGATCAGCCTCCTGGGCACACTTGGCATGTCCGGCGGCTTCCATGCGAAAATGTCGCGGTTAGCCTGAGGAAGGGACGGCGGCGTCTTCCTATTTATGGTGACGAGCCCGCGCCAATCATGGTGGTCTTCTTGTTGTCGCCTCACGAGGTCGATGGCCTTTCACCTCCACTTCCTCTGTTGGTGAGGCTTGTTGGAGGTGTCGGTCTTCTCAGGTATCTCGAGTTCGGTCGGGGCGAGCTTTTTTGATGCTGCAAAGATCTCCATCATCGCGTTGGTTACTTGATTAGTCGTTGCGAGTACCACGGCTTCGGTGTCGCAGTCGTAGGATCGCTTCAAGTCCCCTTGTAGCGCGAGTACTCCCTTGGGGCTTGGCATCTTGAGTACCAAGTACACGTAGTGTGAGATCGACATGAACTTGGCGCGGTGGTCGGTGAGGATGGCGTGGTAGGAAGTCTCGTTCGCAGACCTCGAACTTGATGTACTCAGTGCGGTAGTTCTCCCTTGTCCCGAAGGTAACTGGCAAGACCACTAAGCCGAGTGGTATAGCCGTGTTCCCTAGGACGATGTCGTAGAAGGGCGACATGCTCCTGGTGAGCATGCCGGTAATGTCGAGCTTCATCTTCTTCAAGGTCTTGGTGAACAGGATGTTAAGTCCGCTTCCACCATCGATGAGTACCTTGGTGAGTCTAGAGCCCGCGACTACTGGGTCCAAGACGAGTGGGAAACGTCCTGGCTCGGAGAAGCTTGTCCATTGATCCGCGCGGGAGAAGGTGATAGGTACCTCCGACCACCAGAGAGGTGTCGGTACTGGTGGTTTAATGTTCAAGACTTCGCACAGAGTTAGCTTCTGTGCTCGTTTGGTGGGAAGGCCACCGAAGAGGATGTTGACTATCTTGTCGGGTTCTTGGAAGTCGCTGTTGCCTTCGTTGACTTTGCCTTTGCCCTTTTTGTCATGAGGGTGACGTGGCTTCGGGGTCTCCTTCAGTGCCCGCCGAAGCTGGTAGCACTATTCGGTAGTGTGGTTGCTATCCTGGTGCCACGGACTCTTTGGAGGTCTTCTTGTGGTGTCCTTCTTGTAGGTGTCGAATAGCAGACAGTGTTGTCCTGCGCTTGCGCAGTTAGGACCCGAGTAGTAGTAGTAGTTGTTGTTATTATGTTGCGACCACCACGATCCTTGTTGTTGTTGCCTTGCGTGTTGTTTTTGCCTTTTGCGGTTGGAGTCGTACTTGGCATTGGCCTTGTCTTCCTCATCGGCCCATGAAGTGATCATGTCCTTGAGTTTGGAGATTCATCTTGGGCGGCCGAAAGTCTTGAAGGTGTGACGGTGGTAGAGATCGTCTTGGAAGGAGTCGATGAGCGTCGGCTCTGATCGCATACGGTTGTCGAAGAAGTGGCGCATGTCTTGGCGAAGAGTCTCGCCTTTGCTACTTGCTTGACTTGCCAGTCCATGCGAGTACCCGAGCATCCCATGGCGCCCGGTTCTTTGGTGAACTGGGCCTTGACTGGTTCAACTCGTCGATTGAGTTCTTTTGTCAAGTGGTATTGGAGCCACGTGAGTGGGGCTTGGTCGGCGAGAGAAGTAGAGACACTTCGTGTCGTTGTTGCCTCCGATTCTCGATGGCCAAGGCATAACACTTTAGCCATGTCTTTGGATCTTGCTTCGCGTCATACTTGTTGATCCCGAGAGGCTTGAACTTCTTGGGTAGTAGTAGAGCACGAAGTCGAGAGGAGTAGGCGGGAAGCCGGCTGTCACGTCGGTTGTCTTCTTGGTGCGGTGTATCTCATCGATCTTGTGGCGGCGTCGTGCCGTCGCGTTGGTTGCCGGTGGCATGGCTGTTCCCGTGGCCTCAGCCTCCGGGTTCTCCGCGACCACCGTGTCTGCCGCCGCCGCCATGTGAGGAGCTGCCGCTGCTGCCACCGCCGCCACCGTCGCCGCCGCCGCTGGTACTGCCATGTGAGGGTCCTCCCCCCATGGCTCTAGAGAGATTGGGGGTCAGTTGATGGTTGCAATGACGGCGGTTGGGCCCCACCTCGTCTGCTGGGGTACGGCTGCGGCTGCTGGCTTCTTGGTCATGAGCTCGGGCGATCTTGTTATCAACGTGCATGAAGTAGGTGTCCTATCCTGTTGATGGACAGGAGGCATTGCTTAGGAGTAGTGTGAGTCGGCGACTTCGTCCGAGCTTCGTTGAGGTTGCGGATGGTAGAGCTTCGTGTCCGGTTACGGTTGCGAATCTGTTGGGCGTTCTTGGCGTCAGTAGTCTCATCCACAGGTGCATTAGCTGTCACCTCATCGTCAGAGATGTCGTCAAGGTACCGATCAACTCGGGCCTTTGAGGTGCCGGGTTCTGTGACTGCGATGAATACCTCGCGGTTAGGTGTGCAGAAACCAGAATCAGTAGTCGCCACCTCGGTTGGTGTGTACTCTCTGTGGGAGTCGAGGTGTTCCCTCCTAGAAGGAGTGTCTCGAGGTAGGCGTGTGAGACATGGGTACCCCTGGGTCCCCACCGGCCGAGCTCACGGCCGTCCCGACAAGTGGGTGCAGCCCACCAGAAGACCCGCCGACCTGTCAGTAGGCCTGCCCGACCTGACATGTGGACCCGAAGACGAGAAGACAGCTTGGCGTGCAAGTCAAGGAAGTCCAGATGGATTAAGGCAGCTCGGATAAGCTTTCCATGTTGTATGGCAGCTAGAGATAGATTTCCTGTTGTAACCGATTTGGACTTGGTCCGCCGACCTTGTCCGTCGCCCAATATAAAGGCGGGCAAGGCGTCCTCCGAGACAGACCACCTCCACCTTCGCCACGATCAAATCAATACAATCAAGAACTGGATGTAGGGTTTTACTCTCGAGGCGAACTAGTATAAATTGCCTTGTCCCTTGTGTCTCGCCGAGATTTCCACGTGCTATGCTAGCATAACCATCACGTTCTTAGCTCGATCTCCTCAAACAAATAAACCACCGGGTTGACCCCTCGTGGACTCGAGATCTAAACCTCGACAAGGCGCAGCGTGAGTTATCGTCGGTCAGTCTGCGGGCTCGGTGAGCAGTGGGCGAATCTACCAGTGGAGTATACATGATGACCAAGCCAGCGGCAGGACCTGACAACGGCTTCTCAGTTGAGTCGGACTCGGACTCGGGCTCGATCGGATCCAATACGAAATCGAACTCATAGGAAGAGTCTGAGTTGTAGTCAGGGACGGCATTGAGTCCGGCATAGTCGTGGCGATCTCCTTGTCGGCCCGGCGTGGACGACAGCGCATCCATGTAGACCACGCTGGCGTTGCGGAGTCTGTGCAGGAATTGCTCATGGGCGAGAGCCGGTCCGCGCGATGGCTCGGGAGCCAGCTCGCGTGGTTTGGCCCAGGTGTTCGTCGGGTTCGAGTTGGAGGCGAATCCAGACTCGAAGCAAGCGGCTTGGTAGAGAAGAAAATTCATCGAAATTTTCGACGAGTTGGCTCATGGCGACTTCGGGAAGCATCACGAGTCTAGTCTTCAGGTCTAGCGTCATGTTGAGGTAGCGCTGGAGCGAACCAGCGCCGTCAGCGGTGCAGACCCAGGAATCGAAGGTGAAGGTGTCACCGCGGTTGAAGGCGGCAGTTGGCTTGATGAAGATTGAAGCCGTCGAGTTCGCCATGAGATCTTGGCGAGATCCTTCTGGCGCGCCACCGTCGGTGTTTTAGACCGGCAACCTACCAAGGGTACCGAGGTAGATGTTTGTGGCCTCGCCGAGATCGACTTCGAAGGAGAGACACGTGGCACACAATTTAGACATGTTCGGGCCGCGAGGTGCGTAATACCCTACGTCCTGTATGCTGTGTGGCTCTGGATTGATTAGGTGTTGTTACAAGATGATGCAGATAGATGAATAGGGGTCCCTGCCTCACCTTATATAGTCTGGGAGGCAAGGTTACAAGTCGGTTTGTGAAGGAGAGTACTAGTCGATGGTACGGCTAGGAGTACTCTTCATGGGTTCGGACATGCCTAGCTTCTTAACCGAGTACTAGTCCTCTGGTTGCCTTGTGCTCCATGCCATCTTGCACTGTATATCCCAAGTCGAGTAGTCCCGGGGCCACGCATGATGTCGGTTCTAGTACACGCCTTTGGGTAGTGAGCCTGGGATGTCCATCGACAAATACATATCACGAAATTTCAATTAATTGATTGGCCCCTTGTCGTGATGCCATGCTTGAATCACTTAAGGCAAGAAGCCACCATTAGATCCACTGGGTCTGGGTGGCAAACCATGCGTACCACCAACCATGTTATTCTCGTATGATTCACTAGAATTTTTTTAAAAAAGTTGACCAATTAGGAGCTTAGTGGAGAGGGCCTGAAGAAAAAACAATGCACACCACATGGTAGATCCTCGTGAAAGTGAAAGGTCCACTTATTGGAGTTAACTAGACCCAATGTTGGAGGTTCAAAAATCGGATTGGACCCCGAACAGAAAGAAAGAAGATGCACAAACAACAAGGATAGCGAGAATCTCGAAGGCTTTCCTCTCCTCAAAAGTTGTGTATCCTTTACACGTGTCACTCGGCTTTCTGTAGGAGACGGACAGACTTTACATTCGACAATACCCTCAGATCTAGAGAATATTCCCCTGGAACTATGTACAAAAATGTAAAAAGTGACCACGTAAATTACGTGACTACCTTCGGATATTACAAGAGTACCATTCATTCACACTTCAACATCTTCGTCGTTACACCATTGTCTTGGTCCGCTCCGAGTTTCTCCCATTTCTCTTGAGATTGATGAAGATCAACGTTCTCGGCTTCGGAGCTCCAAACCGAGCTTCGCCATAGAGTTTCTCGGGTTGTTCCCCTTCTCTGAAGTCGTTATCTTCCTGAAACAATTCAAAAGTCACGAGAAGACACACACCACTTCGGTGATTATTTCTTCCGAAGATTGTTAGAGGATCAGAAAGTCTCGAACAACATGGCCTATTAGCTTCGGCACTGAAGACCCACGAAGCAACCTACAAAACCGACGACCTCAGAAATTGTTTTTAAGTCTTTTACACGTATTCTGCGATTCTCCGAAGATCCGTGTCTTCTCCGAAGTTCCGAGGGTGAGAAGGTTTTTCCTGATTCCCCAACACCCAACATCCATGTGGCATGCTCACAGCTACTCCTTTAGTTTTAAATTATATATTATTTTGGTTTTCTAGATACATAGTTTTATTATATATTAAATGCATAGCAAATACAATATATGTACCTAGAAAATATAATCCAAAGCTGTTTACAATTTAGAATGGAGAGCATACGGAACTTTAAGGAACCTAACGGTCACCATGAGTAACCATGCCTATCTTCCCCCGCTCCGACAATTTAATCTCCGTTTGTAACACATACCTGTACTAAATTTAAAGCGGGAACTAAATTGGTCCAAGATTTTTGTGGTGCTGGATCTAAGTTGGTAGTCGACGGAGATCCCTTTAGTCTCGGGTCCAAATTGGTCCGAGACTTTTATGGAGGATCAAATTAAAGGTCATTTCTCTACTAGTACGTGGAAAGTAGACAGTGTTGTGTGCAACACACTGGCCCAAAAATCAAAATATTAAGATGAAGTCAACAAGATTTTACTGCGAAATGGCATTCAGATAGTATATAAAGAGTGATTAGGCATACCAATGAAATTAACAACTAAAGCATAGATCGTACACATCTCAAACATTGGTCAAGGGGAAGACTTGAGTTTCACTAAGATGCCGATAAGTGTACCAAAGATACTGACAACTGCAACAATGGTGGATAAGACCGTGAAGATGGTTTTCTTCTTCTTGTGAATAAACACGTTCACCTTGGTCCGGATACGCCTGTTGACCCTATAGGTCTCAATCTCTACCATGATGTTGGCACTGTAGGATCCGTGGGGCACATTCTGAAAGCTTGTGAAGAACTCAAGAGCCTCCTTATTGGTGAGCCCTGCTCCTTGCAGGATACCCCTTGTTCGCAGTTCCTGCACGTCCTCCTCCCTATGCACCAACATGGACAGGAGGCGAAGGTACGAGCAGACAGCGGAGTCCTCATCTTCAGCAGGAGTCATGCATAGCTCGAGAGCTGCCATGTTGACAAGCCGCATTGCGCGTGCATGAGTGAGAGATAGCGGCGACAGTGAGAGATCGGCGAAGAAGAACCCTTTCTTGTTGAGGCCCATGTTAATGACCTCTGTTGTTTCATTGGCTCTAAGTTTGATGCCGATTGCGGCAAGCTCAATGGCACTAACAGAAAGTGATAATCCCTCGATGTTACCAGCATCGGGCACCTCAGTGGTGTTTCTACTTCCTACAATGTGGTGCCGGAGGAGGCCAAGGAGATGTGGTGGTTTGTATCTGTCATCCAAGTCGAAAGGCGATTCCGCTTTAAAAAGCTTGCGGTTTTGCAGAATGCCTCTCAAGGATGAGACGAACCCTCTTAATAAGGAGACGACGTTAGTGAACCTCATGACGGCCTCGACTACCCACCAGGGGAGCTGATTCTCAAGAAGCATTACATCATTACGGAGGATTTTGCGGTTCAAGACAAAGAAACTTTGCAGTGACGGATCCATCTTCTTCTTATCACGCGTAGTATGCCAGATCGTGTACTGCACCAAGAAACATGCATCAAAGAACATCATGGGTAGGAAGTCACCGTCACCGATACCTGCCATGACATCCTTATTGTAGAGGCGGCGCGACTCGTGCGCCGTTGAGACCACCGCACCATAGACCTCCTGGAGGGAGTGATCGGATTCCAGGATGAAGTGGTAGGCAGCCACATGCTTCACCTGCTCCAGCTCCTTCAGATGTTGTCTGCCGTGATGGTAAGGGCCGATTGCCACAATTCTTGGCACGGTATACCATTCACTGAGACCTCGAATGTTTGCTGGGTATCTATGCATCTTCATTCTCATCATGCCTATACCATCCTCGAAATCGCGTACTACTTCCTGGAACACACGAAATGGAGATGTATGATGGTATATTTCCATTTCCATTCTGTGCAGAGCAACCTGAAATGACTCTTGTTCTTCTTCTTTCCCAATCGGATCAGGCTGCGTGGCTCCTTGGTAGTAGTACTCAACCAGCTGTTGATGCTGCCTTACGCAAGATTGAGGACGATATGCTTGGGGGCAAGGTATGTCGATGGACACATACTGCTCCATAGGGAAACTGCTGGCAGCTGGTTCTTCTTCAAAGGTCCAGTTCGCCAGCTGAATCGGCAAGGTCCCCATGCTGCCGCTGGTTCTTCAACGGTCCAGTTCGCCAGCTGAATCTGGCAAGGTCCCCATGCTGCAGCGGGTACCATGCTGCAAATAATTAAGCACTCCACAACAACAATTAAGATATTTGAAAAAAATTAAGATAATTCAGAGTTAACATATTGTTAGTTTAAGATGTCTAGTCATGATTAATGAGAAATGTCACATGATTGATTCTTTTGTATTTTTTCCTTTTCTCATCCAACAAATGTTTCTTGGAAAATATTTATAACACCTAAATTATTATGTGAGAAATAAATAGTTGGAATTAGAGTTTTTAGGACCCTAACAATTGAGCATACTAATTAATCACTCTGTCACTGCCAGCTCCAAACCCATCACAACTGATGGTTTTTCAGATCCGTCGTATAGAAGTTGCGGTGATAGAAATGAGCGTCACAGATAGACCTAGAATTGGCGGTGATGAATGTTAAAAATCGAAAAAAAAACATGTCGTGTCTGGTCACCCCACCGCCTCGCCCCTAACCCCACCCCCCACCCCCGACTTGACAGCCACCCCTTCTTCCGGAGGCCATTGCTCCTCCTCGCTGGATCTATGCGGCATCTCGAGGTGGATCAGAGATCCAGCGAGGAGGAGCAGCAACTAGATGGCAGGTCATGGGGGAGGCGTAGCGCTGGGTGACCAGGCGCCGCCAGCAGGATGCGGATAGGAGAGGGAAGTAGAGGAAAGGAAAAGGAGGAGAGGGCACCTGACCCTCACCGTTGCTCCTCCAACTGTGCCGCCACCTCTAGTGTGCTACATCATCTGGCCATTGTGAGGCCAAGAGCTACATCCACACCTTGCCCATCGCTCCCTCGCCACTAGTGAGGGATGAGCAGAGGGGGAGGGGAGGGGAGGGGAGGCACCTTTGGTCGGCTGACGCCTCGCTAGAGGAGGTGGAGATCCAGGCGGGAAGGATGGAGAGCCGGCTGTAGAGAGAGAGAGAGAGAGAGATCACGGTGGGTAGGAGGAGGAAGAGAGGAGCCTAGGTGGGAGGAGGAAAAGAGTGGTGGGGAAGGCGCAGGCGGGTTGGGAGATAGCGTGAGGCCGAAAACTAGGTGTTCTCAAAAATCGAAGTTGTCGAAAATTTCGGGTCCATGTCCAACTATCACCACCGATTTGTTATACTATAGCCGGCGACGATAGTACTTTCATAGCTAGTTTTGGTATCTCACTGATCCATTTGATGTCAAATTGCTATATCACCATCAGTTTATCTAAAACCAACGATGATAGGCCGGTGGTAGTAAGTTCTGTAGTAGTAAATAAATACTCCTCCATATCAAATTTTTCGTCGTTTTGACTTTTCTAGATTCATAGATATTGTTGCATTTAGACATACATACACTATATATAAGTGCTTAGCAAAAATGATGCACCTAGAAAGCTAAAAAGACCTACAATTTTAACAGATGGAGTAATAAGCAATGGATTGAGATATTGAGGAACTTAGTGTGTGAAGCACTCTGGAGAGCTACTCACTTCCCAGTAACTTAAAGTGTACATCAAATCCATTGAACAGATCCTAATAAGAACCAATGTTTAGACAATTAGAGTTCGGTTACCTGGATGTTTGCCGGTGGCTGTGCTATATTCCTCTGTGAGGATATGTGCGGACTCCTGGGTAGTCCCAGCCGTCGTCGCCCCTCTGGCCTAGAGTCAGAAGCCCCTGTGTTTACTAATGACATGCATGAGAGACACCGATTTGGTTCAGAGACCGGAGAGACAAGAGAGGACAGAGGAGAGAAAGAAATGTACTTACAGTCAAGAGAAGCACAGCCTTTCTGAGGTTGTGCCCACGCTCCTATCGTATATAGAGAGAGAAAAATCTTTCAGTGACGACAAGATCTACAGCTACACGCCAGCCATATTCAATCCTTACTTGTTTCTGCTTAATTAGTGGCTTTTACAAAGGCTTTGGTCGTTGGCTTCCACTGGGATCTCTCCACGTACTCTGTGCTAGTGTGCTTTACCTACCATCCACTGGACCATATGAAATATGAAATGTGCAGGCAAAAATGATCATGTGCCTGAGTTGGCCAAAATATTAGCCTACTGATGGACCCAAGTTTGCAACCAGTCTCGTATATACATAATCGACAACACTGAACAAGCTTGAGAATCAGAAGCTTAAGATGGTACCGACATTATATTTTACTGCAAGTGGCATATCCACATACAAGGCTCGAGTAGTTTTAATTACCAAGAAAAAGTAACCGTTAGCTAGATCTAACATCTCGCAGCATTGATCATAAATTTAATGGACAAACTTGAGGGACTTGAGTGTTGGGGGGTCAGAAAATCGGAAGGGACCCCCGAACACAAGCAGAGAAAGATTCCCGAACGAACGTGTGAAAGAGCTCAAGAACGAGGAGACAAAGAATCTCCGAAAGTCTGTACTCGTCTCAAAAGTGGTGAACCCCTTTACACGTGCCCTCAGACCCCCTTTTATAGGAAGACGAAGGGACTTTTACAACTCGAAATGGCCCTCGAATCTAAAGAATATTCCAAATGTCAACGCGTACATAAATGTCTTTTACACCCCGTGATTTGCGGAGCTAATTTCATAAATTCACAAGCCGGCCACTCGTTCACACCTTGAACCCGGACTTTTGAAGCCTCGTCTTTGACTCGGTCTTCTCGTGGCTTTCAACCATCATTCGCGAGGATCATTAGCCGCACAAAACTCCCAACTCGAATCCTTGAAGACATCACTGAAGTAGTGCTTCCCGAATCTGCAAGGATCTCCGAAGTTTTCATCGCTGAAGTAGAGTTTCCCGAATCTGCAAGGATCTCCGAAGTTTCCATCGCTGAAATGGAGTTTCCCGGATCTGCAATGATCTCTGAAATTTCCACTGTCCTGAAATAATAAACAGACTTGCGATCTCACGCTCTTTCGGCGATCCTTTCGCCCGAAAACAGCAGGTTAGCGACTTCCTCAGAAACCACAAAAATGAATACATCACTTGGCTCTTTCTCGCCCGCTTCTCCGAATTCGCAGGAGTCGTGACATCTCCGAAGTTTTGAGGGTGGAAGGTTTTATCCAATTCCCCAACACTAGCCCCTCGGGGAAGCGGGTTGACTCCGACAATCCGTTTCCACGAAAAACTCTTTGAAAATCGGTAAAAAAACGTCACCGTCGGAACGTCGGAGTGTACACGCGTCCCCCCTAGGTTGCGCAACGGTCATCTCGAGACGTTTTCTCGAAACTGCCCCCCTCTCCCCTATAAATAAGACCTCCGCGCGGTAACTTTGTTTCACTGTTTCTCCACCTTTCTCAAGTTTTCTTGCATTCGTAGTCGAGAACTTCCGTCTCAAGATTCAGTTCGGTGACTTCTTCGCTCTTCTAAGGTAATCTATTTGCCCCTCTTATATTTTCGAGCACCATCTAATTTTTCGTAGATTTTTCGTTTCCTGTAAGTTAATATGTCTTCGTTATTTCTTTCTTCCGAAAAGGTGGCTCATACTAAAAGTACTGCTAGACCGATGACTACTGAAGAACTGGCTGCAGCTGGTGTCCCACCATCAGCGGAGAATGCTCCCCCGAGTACAAGTAACCCTGCTGAAGTCATTCGAGAATCTGGCAGTCGTGAGGATGGGGAGATTAAGTCCGGGAATGATTCTGATGATGGTGAAGATATCTCTAATGTTGAAGTCAACCTGAACGAGCTTATTTCTTCGAAGTCTTCGCATCCCCCATCTTTTGTTTTCGGCAAATCTAAAGTTACCGCCGAACTCATCAGAGAATATGATGAAGCTGGATTTTTCTCTTCTGGTGACGGCCGTCCCCCTTCTGATGAAGAGACTCCGCTCCTCCCGCGGAGGTCGTTGTTTTCAGAGACTTCTTCACCTGCGGCCTCAGATTTCCTTGTGATGTCCAACTTCCTCCATACTTGAGAAATTCTCTGTGAAGATACATCAGTTGACCCCCAACTCTTTCTTAGAGCTGTCTAAGTTTTTCTGGGTTATGAAGACTTTCAGATGCAGTGTCAACAGTGATATCATCGCACGACTTTTTGAGCTTGTCATTGAGAGATATCATTAAGCGGCATGGGAATTTCTACGAAGCTCACTATGGGTGTTGTACCTTCAACACTCGTAGGAAAAATGCGAACCAGCACCTTACTCGCATTCAGCTTGCTCCTTGCAGTAAAAACAACTTAGTCAAGATTGGCGATCGTACTAGTTCTACGTGAAAGTTGACATGTCTAAGGTCCCGATTATAGTGGTCACGCATATCCTTTCTATTCGGCTACATTCAACGCAGGCCTATAGCTTCAAAAGTGCAAAATGGCTTCTTTCTCGCCAAAGACTATCCTTGGCTCATGACGTGCTTGAAGAATTTGTTGTGGCACGAGTGGCCCTTGTCATATGGTTGAAGCCTTGAAATCATTTTCTTGATGTGGATTGGGCTTCTCGAGAAAGTGCCGTTTCCACGATTTAATCTGACTTAAGGATGACCAAAGCTTGGATGACGTTATTCTTGAAGTTGAAGAAAAGGTCAGTGACATGGTTGGCGAATTCACTTTGAATGAATACAAGGCCTACAAGCATATCGTGAAACACAAGAGAAGAGTGAACCGTGTCTTTTCTGAACTTGGTGCAATGCGCTCGCCCGTCCACCGACCGACAAGAAGACTTGACTCTGGAGCACTGGTTCATCCCGCTGCTCCTCTAAACGTCGGAGGAAGAGAGGTTCAGAAAGACAAATCCAAGGGCAAGATCGATAACGTTTCCTCTCCTGCTGTGTGTCCTTTGAAAACTAAGTCTCTGGAGTCCAGCAAGAGAAAAAGAAAAGCTTCTGAAGGTGCTTCTGATGTTGAAGTTCAAGCGTACGGTCTTGCAGACCGAAAGGAAGAAATCTAAGAAAGCTGTGAAGAAAGTTGTGATTATTCAACGTGGTTCGGCTTTTTCGATGACGGTCAAGACGAGCCACGCCAATCAAAGTTATTTTCCTTGTTTTTGCTGCATGTTGAGGTGGGGGCTTCGTTCTTTTGTACTCCGGCACGGAGATTAAATTGGATATTGAAACCTTTTCGATGCACCCAAGCTCAAACATTTCGAAGATCCCATTACCGCTGTTCTTCCAAGTTGAAGTAGCCAAGACTCTTATCCGCATCGGCGAAGGGTCACAAAAATTTATTGAAGAGTTGGAGCATACAAGGATCGTGTGGCGGATCTCAAGATCCTCCTTGATTGGAAATCGCAAGAGATTCCTGAAAATCAGGATCCTTCTCCGGTTGCATAATGCGAGCTTTGGTACATCTTTCGTGGGTGAGCTCGAGTGTTGAATGTCGATGGTTGATGAAATTGGTGGCGTCATAGCTTTTCAGGCTGCCATTCTTCTAATTTTATGACTAAAGGTGGAACAGAGGAGAGATGCTCAAGGATGCCTCTTCATCGACAAAGCATTGTTGCTCATGAGGGACATACTTTTTCCCGCTGAAATCTGTGGAGATTGTCAAACCACTAGTGATAAGTCTTTGAAGACTTTTGATTCGGAAGGTTTGTCTTCTACCTTTTCCTCTCTCTTTGTTTTCTTCTTCGAAATTCTTATTATTTCTCCGCTTTCTTCTTTTCGAATCGCCTATCCTAACCTCTCTTCATCGAGCTCTCTTGATTCAATGCCATTCTAGGGTTAAAATCAGGCTGTTTAGATTAATTGCTATCGGAAAAGTTTAAAGATGGTGAACAACAAGTTCACGTCCTAAAGCAAGACTTAGAGAAGGCTCAATCCTCAAGTCGGAATTGGCGACTCAAGTTAAAGATCTCGGAAACTTTGAAGTCTTTAAAGAATGAAAAGAAGCTTGTGGATGTTGCCCATTACAACTTGAAGAAGGAACACGACAAGCTTCGAGGCTCAAACAATGATGTCCGTGTCATTGAAGAACTTCGTAAATCGATCGATGAAGGGACCATGCTATTACGAGCTTCGTGGAACAAACACGACCCTTCTCCAACGAAACTCCGATCTTGTTGGCTGTGTCAGTGGACACAAGAATTCTCGAACTTGAGAAAATGATCAACGAGAGGGATGACGCACGGAACAGATGATGGAATAAAAAGACGTTTGGCTTTGAAAATTATAGCGAAGCCTGGTTAGTTTGGTGCCCATGCACGCCCTTTTCCGAGTCTTATGGTGTCAAGAAGTGATGGGATGGATGCTATCGTAATTCGAGGCCCTTCCCAAGTTATATCCAACGCATGACTTTGTCTGCTTTTAGCGTGGAAAGTTTATCGAAACTTCGGAGAACTACGATTGCATAGATTTTGAGAAGTTCAAAATGCTTTTCAGAAATTTCCGATGGCAACACGCTTATCCAAGCCACAAAGATGTTCTGTGAAGATAAAATTTATGAAGGAGTTGGTTGCCGCAAAGAATTTGAAGAAAGTCGCCGTGAAAAACTTGAAGAAGTAACCATTTCTTTGAACTCTAAACCCTTTTTCACTTTTCGCTCTCGACTTCCCATGCCGAATTCTTTCTTTAATTGCCTTTCATCGTTCATCTTTTTCAGTTGATAAGGAAGGAAACGAGTGAAGAAATTCGTAATGCTCTGGAGATGAGTTTTGAATCCAACGTTCGAGTTGGTGACGATGATGAAGATGAAGATGGAGATGGTTCGGAAGCAAGAGTGATGCGCATGGAGATAACAAAGGAAGAGGACGGAGCTCAACATCGCACTAGTTCTCCAGAAGGTCGATGTTGTTGGATGAAATGTAATTTGTCCGAACTATTGCTTTTGATGTTAGTTGTGAACTTGTATATTCGTGGTTGTTATCCTCTCTAAACTTTTGTCTTGTAAACTTTAACCTGCGCAGATCCTGCAAGGTGGGCCTGTGCAGGACGTCATACCTTTGCGCATTCATCGCCAGGACCAAATTGTTAGTGGTGAAGCTTGGCGCTTGTATAAAGAAGCTCATCCGGATGCAAATTCTCCGATTCCGGCTTTTTGTCAATACTTTTCTATGCGTAGCTTTCAACTTGGTTGGTTTTTCTTCATCACGATGGCTATGCTCTTACAAGCTTCAAGTTCGCATTTGTGAAAACAGAGACCCCTAGCCCCATTGGCGATGATTGTGATTTGCTTACGCTTGCGATGTTGCGTAAAAGAGGTAAGAAGATGTGCCACGTTGTTGAATTACCTTCGAACTTTGGCTCATCGCTATGTAACAAACTCTTATGAAATTTTGTATGAAACTAAGGCAATAAACTCGTTTTTGAGAAAAACATCACCCTTCCCACCTTGCCGTTTTCATGCAAAATTTCATGAATGGCTCCTTTTCGCACTTGGCTTTTCTTAAAGCGTGAACTTACATTTCAGAAGTCGACAAAACTTGCTTCGAGTTTTGTGGACTTGTGCTCAGAGCAAACTTGCTCAGATTGATATCGCAACTTTCAGTTGCTTCAACCTCGTTCTTTACTATTAACAATTAACAATGTCCCCAAGCCGTGAAATAGTAACTTTAGCTCGAACATTTTCCTCGTAGACATTACTTCACAAATCTCTTCGGATGTTTACCACTATGTCGGGTTCATTCTTACGATCGATAAATTTTGATCAAGTATTATTTCGTACACACTTTGTCACGAAGATTGTATGCCAAGACGTTTAAACTTTCCGGCCACAACCTTCCATTGTCTCCGGCCTTTTGGTAGGATATCCCTTTACTCGGGATTTAGGCCACAACTTGTTGTTGTCTCAGCCTTTTGGTAAGATGTCCCTTTGCTTTCGGGATCTAGGCCACAACTTGTTGTTGTCTCGTGCCTTTTGTAGGGTATCCCTTTACTCTGGGATTTTGGCTTTTCACGGAGCCTTCGGTCGTCAAGGAGCCTTTTCAAAACTTTTCTTTCTTTTGGTATTTCGGCTACCACGAGCCTTTTCATGAAACTTTTCTTTCTCTTTGGGATTTCGCTATCACGGAGCCTTTTCACGAAACTTTTCTTTCTCTTGGGATTTCGGCTATCACGAGCCTTTTCACGAAACTTTTCTTTCTCTTTGGGATTTTGGCTATCACGGAGCCTTTTCATGAAACTTTTCTTTCTCACTTTGGAATTTCGGCTATCACGAAGCCTTTTTACGAACTTTTCTTTCACACGATGGAATTTTGGCTATCATGAAGCCTTTCCACGAACTTTCCTTTCACATGATGGAATTTTGGCTATCACAAAGCCTTTTCACAAACTTTTCTTTCACATGATGGAATTTCAAGATGTAAAATTTGGGGAAAACTCTTTCACATATATCATAAAGAGTATTTACATAGGATCCACCTCGTTAAAAACCTTGCCCTTGATTTAGGGCCCCTTTGCAAGGAAAAGATTACGGTCCTTTTATTCTAAGGTAAATGCGTAAAGTAAATATTTTTGTTCACGAAGCCACTTATAACTCGTGGTTCAGGTTTTACAATTTTTATGGAATTTAAATCTACGAAAGGATTGCTGAAACCGAGTCTAACTACTTTCATGGCTTTCAAGGGTAGTACCTTTTAGGTTGTCTCGCATTCCACGAATGCGGCCACGGTCGATCTACTACGAGAAAGGCTCTCGCATCGTTGACATTGCTAACGCCATCGACTAGAAACGGATATAAGGTCCATCTCTATCGATTTGACACCGTGAATGCAGAGGTATATCTTAACATGATGCTAAGTGTATCGGATGTTGCAGATAAACCAAAAGATGAATTCGACATGATTCATAGCACAACTCGATCAAAGTTGTCACCGACAGTGTGCCTAAAGCATGGATATGGTACTTTACATATGCCTTGGATCTCTAGAAAGAAGATATATATATAAGTGGTATCCGCATGTTACAGATATGAATATACCATTGTAGCATTTTAACCGAGTAAAACTAGGTATCGATTTATATTCTACCACGGAAAGAAGTCTTTCTAATCCATAATAGCTAATACATGCTCATCTCGGTTTATAATGTAGAGTGGCCAAAATATATCAATTACTATAAACAGGGTAAGTCACATAAAATATAGAGAATGATAGCATTGTTCAAGTCATAACTTCATGAGCTAGAAAGTGTCATTATAGCAAGAGAAACGTAGCAAAGTCTAGCTAGAGAGGATACTCCTAGGTAATTCTAAACTATATGTCAATGCAAACTATGATTAGTGCAAACATTTAGCAATCACGGAAGAAGAACTATTATATCAATGCATGGGGAGACTATCCAGAGGATCAAGGCCGAAACTTTAAACAACCCAACAATAAGGCTCCACTAGTCCTATACACTGGACTACGAAGGACTCAATAGTGTCACCACCACGATCTACCACACGACCCGGCATATAGGGTGCAATCGCAGAAATACAATATAAGCACCACGCTTATCGCCTTTACCGCTCACCCATGTTAACAAAATGATCTAGGTGAGGGCAATACGACTCCATACATGAATATAAAGGCAAATCAACTATGCTAAACATGTAATCATAACATACACCAAAGCATATAATGTCGAATATAATCATTAATAAGAACATATGTCTATATAACAAATGTAAAGAACTAGATAAGAACTTACAAGAGCTGGCTAGATTAGCCTCTAGACGATCGTGAGCCAAGTAGACACCTTGCCTACTCCTAGATCTAAACTAGCTAGCTACTCGCTATATGGTGTTTCTAGGCGAGAGTCTCCGACTTGATGACTTGATCCGATGTATGATTGATTCGTCCGCCAAGGCGGGGAGCTTATATAGTCCAGAGGGTGGACATGCTCAGACGATCAAACCGACCTAAACATGTGGTTTAGATTGATTCTCATAGGCTGGAGGAACATTCGAAGATGAGGCGGTTCGGGGCGGGGACCGAAGCCCTCACCACCGTGCCGATCGTCCGTGGCCCCTCGGTCTCACTTGCCGGTGGTCTCTTGATCCTTCTAGATACTTCTTTTTAGGTGAGCCACGTTGAGTTCAGCCTCGAGTCTTCTAGAGTGGTTTCCTTGCATATTTTCCGAATAGTCCAGATTCATAGATTCACCAAAACTCGTGGAAATTGTTAATATAAACCCTAATAAGGTGATCTAATTATATTTTAGTCCTTTTTCCAATGAATGTGAGGGATAAAATGCATAGATAAAATGTGTCAATACATACTAGTCTCTTTTGCTATGTAAGGTCCTTCCCAAGATTCCTCGAAGTTTCGGGATTCTCCCAATTCTTCTTTCTTTTTAGCACTAAGTCACCGGTCTTGATGTCTTTCCCGACTATCTTCTTGTCTTTCCATGTCTTGGTCTCTTTGGTATTTCTCAATGTTCTCGAGGCTTTGAGAATTGTGAGCTCAATCATGTCCTTCTCTATTTTCATTTCAACTTCTTCGATTTCTTTTGCCTTCGAACTCAAACTTCCGTTCTTGATTTCTTTCCGTGTCATTGCCTCGATTCCAATAGCAAGCTTAAAAGGTGTGAAACCTTGCTCTTGACATTTGTTGTGTGTGAGACCAGATTACCCTTGGTAGCTCATCTATCCACTTGCCTTTTCCCGATCATACAAGCATTTCTTGATTCCCGAAAAGATCAACCCGTTCGCCTTTCTACACCGCATTGATCGGATGGTAAACAGAGTACTTCACATGAGTGCCCGATTTTTTGCAATATTCCTTGAAAGAATAGCAATCGAACTATTTTCCGTTGTCCAGTTAGCTCTCTTGGGACTCGAATCTATAGATTATGTTTTGCCGTAAGAACTTCCGAATGCTTGGCGCGGTGATATTCGCCAACGCCTTCGCTTCCACCCATTTGGTAAAGTAGTCAATCGCAACCACAACTTCCAATTTCCTTGAGCTGCAATGGCCCAACCAGATCCATCCCCACCTTTGCAGGCCATGACGGTGGAATCGATGAACCGGCATAGATGGTAAATTTTGTTGATTCATTGTTTTTGACAGCTTCACATTCTCGAACCAACTTCGCGTCAAGGTTTATGGAGGCCAAAAGAATCCCTATTTTATTGCCTTGCCCACTAGTGCTCTTGTGCCTATGTGTGCACAATCTGTGAATTTCTCCGAGAAGTTCCAAGCCTTTTTGGAAGTTATGCACCTTAGCCATGGTTCGGTGACTCCTGCACTTGTAAAGTTCTCCATTCACTACAAAGATAGCCCCTTGTCCTTTGCCTTAGCCTCTTTTCCTCCAACTCATCTTGTGGTTCATAATGACCCTCAAGTATGCCATGATTTCAGCCCTCCAATCATGACTTTCTATGTTGTTCACAATTCTTGGCTTCACGCTTTGATTGATGGTTCTCGATAATTGCGAAGAACACATCCGGAGGCATTGCTTGCTTCTGAGCTGCCGCTTTCACCAACTTATCTGCCTCATTGTTGTCATTTCTCGAGATGTGCCGGACTGTAGCCTCAAGTACTTCTATTTCTAACTTTCTCAAGATACTTCACGACTGATTCCTCGCCGCTTTCTTTTCAATGTGTTCTTGGATAACTTTCGAATCTGTCTTAATGATGAAAGTTTGCGGCCCAATACTTTCATCTTTCTAAGAGATAAGAGTAGAGCCTCATACTACATTGTGTTGTTCAGATGGCACATCATCTGCGAAATCAAGTCGAGGCATATCTTATTACAACCCAGCTTGGAGATGTCACAATCGTTGCTATTTCGACTCTCCGTCGCCAAGCCCCATCACAGGTACCACCCATGGCGTGGTTATATCTTCGCCGAGTCTTTGAGTTGGTGATGTCCACCACTGACGAAATCTGCTAAGACTTGCGATTTTATTACGCTTCTTCTTTCGAAGTCCACAAGATATTCGATAGCTCACGCCAATTTGACGATTCGGGTTGATGCTTCCTTGTTCGTGAACAGATCGTTCAGTGGTTGGTTTGTGATTACCCTTATTCTATGTCCCTCGAAGTAGTGCCTTGCTACCATGATTACTGCGTATGCTATCATCTCTAGCTCGGAATAGAAAAGTTTAGATCCCGAAGAGCTTCCGAAATACACCAGGATTTGTTTCACTTCCTTCTTCTTCCTTCTCTTGTACCAGACAATGACAACCGAAAGGAGTATAAGCATAAAGAAAAATTGACGATCTTGGCTCGAGGACATAACGTCATGTTTGACAAGTAATCTTTGAGTTCTTGGACTGAGATTCAGACCACTGAAAATTCTTGGAACTTCGGAGAACTTGGAAGAAAGGCAAGCTTCTCTCTGCGGCTCTGGGTATGAATTTGTTAAGGGCGGCCACTCTCCTGCCGCTTTTGCACATCTTTTATCAAACGGGCTCTTTGCATCTCGACTAGAGCCTTAATTTTGTCGGGTTTGCTTCAATACCCTTTTGTCGAAAACCAAGCAACCCAAGACCTTTCCTTTGTGAATGCCAAGACGCACTTCTCGGGATTCAACATGAGATTTGCTGCTCGAAGATTCATGAAAGTTTCTTGCAAATCGCTAATGTGGTCGCCTCTTTGGACACTTTTGACGATTATGTCATCGACATATGCGAGAATGTTTCTCCGAAGCTGAGGGTGTAGCACTATTGCTATCATTCTGCAGAAGGTGCAACATGCGTTCTTTAGCCCCTCTGGCATTCTTACGAAACAATAAGTTCCGAATGGTGTGATGAAACTTGTCTTTTCTTCATCTTCTCTCCGTACCCTGATTTGGTGATATCCTGAGAACATGTCCAGGAGTGAGAGCATTTCGCTGTTTGCTGCATCATCAACTACTTTGTCTACCCTCTCCAAGGAGAAGTCATCTTTCTTGCAAGCTTTGCTCGTCCTGAAGTCCACACACATTCGCCACTTCCCATTCTTCTTCTTTACTGGCAGTGTTGGCCAGCCACACGGGGTACATGACTTCCCTGATCACTTTGGCATCTTGAAGCCTCTGCACTTCGGCTTCTACTGCATTGGCCTTTTCTTCGGACATTTTTCTGAGTTTCTGCTTCTTCGGAGTTACTCTTTCATCCGTGTCAAGGGCATGTTCGATGATATCCTCAACACCTTTGTAAGTCCTTCACGACCAAGAAAACATCTTTGTTCTTGTTCAAGAACTTGATGAGTTCTTTCTCTTCTTTGGGACTAAGATGAGCCCCTATCACCACTGCTCTATCTCGGCATGTCATCTAGATACACTTTCGCTTCGCCATCGCTTATCTCCACTTTCTTTATCTCTTTTGGCCTCGACACACGGTTCTTTCTTTTCTTCGGTGGAGTTCAAGTGGTGCACATTGCTTTGGCCGGGTGTGTGGGCCTTCTCTATGTTTCTAGCTTCTTGTTGATCACCGAATACTGTGATGACTCCTTTGGGTGCCGAGATTTTCATACATAAGAACTGTTGCCTTATCACGCATCGAACTTGTTGATGAACCCTCCGTCAAGATTGCGAGGTATGGATGATACATGTCGACCACATCAAAAGTGAGAGTCTCGGTTCTAGCATTGTCAAGATCTCCGAAGGATACTGGAAGAGCTATCTTTCCGCTGCTTGATTGGCTTTCCTCAAGCCCAAAGAAGGGTATTATGGTGGTAGTAGCATGTGTGGACTCAAGCTCATTTTCTCGAAGGTTTTCATGAATAGAATATCACCAACTTCGTTGTCCACGGGACTTTTCCGATCACCCATCCGTGATATTCACCTCGATGACCATGGTGCCATTGTGGTCGTGGATTTCAACTTGAAATCTTGTTCGGTGAATGTTATCGCACCTTTGCCCATTCCGACGCTACCGCTGGACGTCATTGATGACCGTGTGTTCACGATCTAAAGTAGTTGTTCCTTTGCCTCTTTGTTTCAAATTCCATGGCGAGCCTCAAAGTGATTGGCATGATGGTTCAAGGAGGGTAGTGCTTTCGGTTATTGCCTCGTGAACATGACTCGGCTTTACCGAATTGGCTGGAGGTGGTGGCAACATTTCTTGAATTGGTTGTGGCTGAATGGTTTGGATTGCCTCGAGACCGAGGAAAGAACTGCTATGGCGGCTGCCATGATGATCGTGTCTGAAATTGCTGAATTGGGATCGGGCTTGGTTGAGGACCCATCACCGTGGTTGTAAGTTTTGACGTAAATCGGTTTGGAATTGTGGAGGCAATAGACATCATGGTCTTCTCTTGCTGAATTCTTGCACGCTTTTTTAGTTTCCGGGCAAGCTTCGACTATGGCCCCTCCCATGATATCTGCAGAGAAGTATGGATCTCTTGGATCATGATTTTGAATTTTCTGAGGTCCTCTTCCTCTTCCTCTCGAAGGAACACCCCCTCTTGTGCTTGGCCTGTTGTCTTGGTTGAATTGCGATGAAGGGTTTTACACGTTATTGATGTTTTGTGGGGTTTGGAATTGAGGCCTCCATCCATTCCTCTCTGTTGCCTTGCTTGGCTTCGCTTAGCCATCTTCTTCCGTGATCTTCATCGGATGTATTGTTCCATTGGTGAAAAGTTCTTCAATGCTTTGAGGTTCTTTTCTGGTCAAGTGTGAAGCTGTTGGTCCTAGAGTCAGACCTTTGATTAGTGCTTGGATTGTTGTCTTGTCATCTGTTCCCGGAGTTTGGGATTTTTGTTGCATGAATCTTCTTACGAAGTTCTGCAGTGGCTCTCTATCTTTTGCTTGCAATTATAGAGATCTGATGGCTTTGCTGTTGTTTCATAGAACACTTGGAATGCTTGAATGAACTTTGTCTTGAGATCAATCCGATTGCAGATTGAGTCCGGAGGTAGCGAGGAATACCAATTGAGGATGGGCCGCAAGCAATGATGAAAGATTTGGCTAGTGCAACATCATCTCCTCCCGCTGAATTTGCAGCTGCTTCATAGCTCATGAGGAACTGTCTAGAGTGTCCATACCCATTGTACTTCGGGAGAGCAACTGGTTTGTATTTCAAGGCCATGGTGCGATCGTAACCCAAGAGAAAGTGGCGATTCGGATCTCTGTGAGATGTGAGATTCTTCTGTTCTTGATGAGCTCGATGTGGCGAATCGCGAGTGAACTGTTTTCTTGTTCCTTCATTTCATCAATCTCCTTTTGCATTTTCTCCATTTGTTCTTTTGCTTGCTTGGTTAAGCTTCTCCAATTTCTCCGAAGCTTTTCTTTTTGCTTCCAGCTGACTCGTGAATCTTTCCTTCTCCTTCTGAAGCATCAGCACCTTTTAGTTCATCGCTTCCAATTGTTTGTCCACAACATCATCATCTTCCTCTTGACTTCTTCTTCGAAATGTTTCTGTGGTATGTGCAGTTTTTCCGCCGTGCTTTCTGCGCAGAGCTTCGAGTTTTGCTTGCCTTTCTTGGTGATGTTCTATGCCAAGAGAGTTTCCATTGTCTTCTTCTACGTGGTGATCTTCCCGTCCGCCTCTTGGGTGTGTTCTTCTTAGACTTTTCCGTGGAGGCATCGTGAGTTGTTTTTCGGCTTAGACCACGGTGGGCGCCAATGTTGGGGGGTCGAAAATCGGAAGGGACCCCGAACACAAGCAGAAAGATTCCCACGACGTGTGAAAGAGCTCAAGAACGAGGAGACAAAGAATCTCCGAAAGCCTGTACTCGTCTCAAAAGTTGTGAACCCCTTTACACGTGCCCTCGGACCCCTTTTATAGGGAGACAAAGGGACTTTTACATCCCGAAATGGCCCTCGAATCTAAAGAATATTCCAAATATGAACGCGTACATAAATGTCTTTACACCCGTGATTTGCGGAGCTAATTTCATAAATTTACAAGTTGACCACTGTTCACACCTTGAACCCGGACTTTTGAAGCCTCGTCTTTGACTCGGTCTTCTCGTGGCTTTCAACCATCATTCGCGAGGATCATTAGCCGCACAAAACTCCCAACTCGAATCCTTGAAGACATCACTGAAGTAGTGCTTCCCGAATCTGCAAGGATCTCCGAAGTTTTCATCGCTGAAGTAGAGTTTCCCGAATCTGCAAGGATCTCCGAAGTTTCCATCGCTGAAATGGAGTTTCCGAATCCGCAATGATCTCCGAAATTTCCACTGTCCTGAAACAATAAACAGACTTGCGATCTCACGCTCTTTCGGCGATCCTTTCGCCCGAAAACAGCAGGTCAGCGAATTCCTCAGAAACCACAAAAATCAATACATCACTTGGCTCTTTCTCGCCCGCTTCTCCGAATTCGCAGGAGTCGTGACATCTCCGAAGTTTCGAGGGTGGAAGGTTTTTACCCAATTCCCCAACATTGAGAAGAGGCGGATCCCGTGAAACACCCCTACAAATTTTATACAGGCCGGGAACTTTTTGAGCATATCCCTACGAAGCCTACAGCTGCAGTAATGGTGGAGACAAGGGCCAAGTCAACGACAATGGTCTTCAAGTTCCTGTGAACAAACGTGCACAACAGGAATTCGTAGCTTTGTAAAACTCGGCAAACATCACACGGTAAAATATACTCTTTGCAGAATGCTTTTTGTCGGACAGTCGGCAAAATGCAAACACAACGCAAATAGCCGGTTTCTTGTAGTGTGTTCCTGGTCAGAGTTGGTATCTGGATAATTTTTTTTAAAATGGATCAGTCTCCGACTCTCCGACCTCTGCGACTCCACACAGCCTAGTTAATATCTGAACCACGGTGCAAGACGTAGAAGTGCAGAATTCTGAACCACGCCTCACGAATTCTGAACCACGCCTCACGAATATAGGCAAATGGTCCAAAGTTTCGACCTCTTGCGCACAAAGTGCAGACTCATCTGTATCACGAAGACCATGGCGACGCAGCCGGTTGGAGGTCCAGCAACGACTATGCACCACTAGCCAACCAAAGAAGTGGCACCTCCTAGTGCCTGAATCTTCCAAAGGCAGGCAGCACCCGTGATAGGAGTTCTCCCATAAACAACATCCGAGCAGCATAACGCTCCTTCCCAAAGAGCTTGCTCAAAACTAATCCCAATTAGGCTATTGTCATCATTTTAAATATACTTGGACCATGATACGTGCACATACCCACATGGTTGGTGCTTGCATTGGTGGTACGTACCAGCTATCTATAGCTCTGATCAGGTACAAGATGTAGATCTACCAACAACCACATTGCATCGATAATCATCTGGTTAGAATTTGCACCAAGTTGTTGTTTAATAATTAAGAGTGTTGGTGTAGAAGGGCTTGAAGAAAAACAAAGGATTTGCAGAGGACAGCAGTGTACTGTAAGCTATACATTAGCCTAGTGTGATGGACACAGAATACCCAATCTCGTACACAGATCCCGTTGCTAACTGACAAATTGATGCACTGCACTGTCGTCAGAACATGCTACCAGAGAATCAGAACGTTACAGTGAATAATTTTAACATCTCTCTTACTGTCAATGGATGACCTTGAGAGACTTGAGCGTCCCAGCAATCCCTGCAACTGCGGTGATGCCGGAGACGACGGTGACGATGGTCTTCACGTTCCTGTAGACAAACGCGTGCACCTTGGTCCTCGTGCTCCTCTTCACCTTGTAGTTCTCGATCTCTTCCATGGTGCGCACGTACCGCGATCCGAGGCGGAGCCCATGGAGGCTGGTCAGGAACTCGAGCGCCTCCCTGTTGGTGAGCCCTCCTCCTCCTGCAAAAGTCGCCGCCTCCGCAGCTCGTGCACGTCCTCCCTGTCGACGATCATGCCGAGGAGGAGCAGGTACGAGCACACGGCGGACTCCTCGTCGTCGGCGTCCTGGAAGTTGGACGTCGTGCACAGCTCCAGCGCAGCCATGTTCACCAGCAGGCACGCCCGTGTGTCGTCCAGGGACAGTGGCGCCAGCGAGAGCTCCGCGAAGAGGTTCCCCTTCTTCTTGACGCCCATGTGGATGAGCTCGGTCGTCTTGGTCGCCGTGAGTGTGACGCCGATCTCCGCGAGCTCGATGGAGCTCACGGAGAAGGAGATCGCCTCGGTCTCCAGCAGCGGCGGCAGCTCGCCGGCGGCGCTCCTCCCGACGATGTAGTGCCGGAGGAGGCCCAGGAGGTGCGGCGGCTCGTAGCCGTCGTCGAGGGCGAACCGCCGCTCCTCGTCGGAGTCCTGGACCTTGCGGTCCTGGAGGCATCCTCTCACCGACGCGACGAACTCCGCCAGAGGCACCGGCCGGAACGCCATGACCGCCTCCACCACCCGCCACGGGAGCTGGTTCTCGAGCAGCATGATGTCGCGGTACACGTCGTTGTCGTTGGCGTCGAAGGAGCTCCGTAGCGCCGGGTCCATCTGCGCGCCGCGCGGGTGCACGTCAGCATGTACTGCACCAGGAAGCACGTCGAAGAAATTTATCAAAATTATACCACAACAACGTTGGTTTGACATTCTCAAAAATTCAAAAATCAGGAAGATAAAGAAAAATTCATTCAAGTTGATTTAGGGTTTTCGGTGAACCTTGCTGTTTTCCTAGGCCACAATACACTTCTATTTAAGGTGAATTTTGTGAGCTCCTATCTTTTGTGATAATTATTCAGTGGTAAAAAATTCAGAAAAAGATCAGGTTGTTTGATTCCTTTCTTGGAGGTCACTATCAGCAAAAATAGTGAAAACGTGTGCATTGCTTGCTTCTTTGCTAGTTCTTTGAGCTTTTTCCATTGTTCTTTGTTCAACTTGTTGTGCTACGCCTAGGATACGTCTCAGCCAGCAATTGTGACTTGTACTTTGGATACTTATTGAACTTTGCTACTCTGTATTCGATAATTGTTCCACATATACTACATATTGTGCCATCCTAAGCTCCACATACAGATTCTTCGGATCAGTACAGCGAAGGACCCTTGCAATCTTGGTACCACGTGCTCACAGGTATCACGACCAGCCACCGGTTGTACCATCCCTTGCTTGCATTGGTAAGAACCGTAAGACCTTGGTAAGGCGTGTGTGAGCGTGTGATTCCATTAGCCAACCACCACATAGTGCATCGGGTCTTTACTAATTCTTAACCATGCTAGACGATATTCTGTTGTCTAGTCAATTGCAGGAGATGCAGAATGAGATGAAGGACTTTTTCATGAAGGAGTTGAGCAAGCTCACTAAGGAGGTCCAGAACAACAACCATACTGTTGAGAGTGTGAACAAGCGCGTCTCCACACTGACCACAAGAATTGAGCAGCTTGAAAGCAACCCTCCCAAGCAGATGAGGACATCACCATGCTGAACACACACGCCCACGACCTTTCCCATGTTGGACTTCGTCTCGACTCACCGCCACGTCCATCTCGGATTCACGCATTTGCGGTTTGGCGATAACTCCATCATACGACGTCCGAAACGAGGCGTATAAGTACTTGTTGGAAAGAGGACGACACCGTCGATTTGGTTCTGGTCCTAACTCCAGAAGTCACGTGGATCATGCTGTGTGACCATGACAAGGTGCTGCGCCACCTATTTTGGGCCAACTTGGCGTGTATCGAGTCGGCCCTTGGCCCAAGTCGTGGTGCCCCTCCTGGTCTCCCACAACCCTAGGACGACCTCCCTCTCCATAAACTCAGTAGCCACTGCCGGTTTAGAGGCGGGTTTTGCTTAGAGTTTTCTGTCACGATCGCCGTTATCGGTTTGTGAAACCCCAAATTTCGTGTGTTAATCATTCATCTGCAGAGTCACTATTTTGAGAGCTGCTTCTTTTGAGTTCTTGCTTGTGTTCTTCGTTTCAGCAGGATTAGCCTTGGCGGCAAGGTCAACCGGATTGTGACACGGTTGATAACCGAGAAATCGTGGTGCTAAGATTGCAGGGTCCAGTCTTTGGATCGAAGCCGGATCGGTGCGTCACATCCGCCTCTAAACGAGTTATCTTTCACCGACGGAAGATCGGGCACCCGTCCCCATCACTTGTGATATTTGAAACTACAGGGATTTTTGTAAAGTGGCAGCGGTCAGCTCGGGTTGACCATTACTTGAACGGGTTGACTAGAGAATCGACTCGATCAAGACTCTTGGTTCACGTGATGGACGGCCGGCAATCGCAAACGGCCAATGGCGGCGGGACTCGCCTGAGTCTCGAATTTGAGCTACCAGTGCCAAACCCGACGAGATCAAGTCGAAATCGAAGCTAAGAAGGTGAGGAACTCATCTAGGGGCTTGAGAGGAGAAGAACTCGGACGACTTGGGAGATCGAGTCGGGTCGATCTTCGATCTCCTTCCCTTGGGCGACGGCGTGGCTGCGTGGGGAGCGAGCTAGTGCTCAGGCGGGGGTGTGTGGGGTGGAGAGGCTCGAGCTCTTCCTTTTATAGGGTGGAGAGGGGTAGGGAGGGTGCGGTGAGGCGGTGGTGAGCTCGATAGTGAGGCCGCCATGAATGCATGGGTAGTGGAGCTGGGTGGGGAGAAATAAAGGGAAGAGGCGGTGGTGGTGCGTGCTCCACTAGGCATTGAATGCCGCGCTGGAGGAGGAGGAAGGGCGGGCGGAGAGGGAGGGCACCAAGATGGCGGGCGGCATATGGGAGGCGACCGTGGAGGTTGGGGACGACCACGTGGGTGGGTCCCATCCGCCGTGGTGAGAGAGGAGGAGAGGAGGTGGGCGGCGGAAAAAGATGGGCGGCGGCCTGTGTTGCGGCTTGGGCTGAAAAGAAAGGAGGAGGGCTGCAGGCCGAGAGAGGTAGGGAGAGATAGGAGAGGAGTTTTTGAGGTGTCTTTCGGACTTTGAACTTTTGATTTTTTTAAAACACACAACAACAAACAAAACAAAAGCAAAGGCATGAATGCATCAAACACTTTGGTAAATTCTAAGTTAAAATCATGTTTAAATTAATTAAAGGCAAATCTATTTGGTCAATTTATTTAATCCTTAAAAAATCGAGACCATCTTGCTAGCATTATTTTAAGGTGATAGAATTTTAGGTGTTACACATTGCCACATCATGTTTCTCAAGATTCCTGAACCATTCCTCTTCTCCGATGTTGATTTTTCCCCTGAAACAATATAAAAGTAGCAAGACACGCGTAACTCGGGAGTTTTTCACTTCCGAGGGTCAGTGAATAGCTCAAAAACTCATGTCAATTACATTACCGGCTTCAGACTTGAGACTTCCCAAAAGATCTCAAAATACTGACGAGCCTGTTTCACATTCTTTTATTCTTACTGTGTGTTGGCGATCTTCCGGGATCCCGTGGGTTCTCGGAAGTTCCTAGGATGACTGGATTTTAACTGGTTCCCCAACAATCATCGTGTTAGGTGTATGCTACACAAAATTATCTGCGAATATTATTGGAGTCATTTTTCGGAATTGGTAAATCTGTAATTATCAAAAAAAATGTTATTTTGAGTACTGTCATTTTGTCTTAAACACGGTTTTTCCACAAACGGTGTTTTTCACTTTTCACAAGACAAATTTTCCAATAATATCTATGTACCACCAATACCATCCATGTGTACCACCATACCACAAATGCAAGTTTTAGTGGTATACAATTAATCTCAACCTTCAGATCTTTTCATACATTTTTTTTTCAAAAGTGGTATATGATGGTATGGTGCACCATAAAAGAGCCAGCACATAAAACTCACGATGGCCAAAACCGTCGGACGCCTAACAGGAATAAATTCTGACGGGCACCCTAATTTAAGGGTGGCCTCAATAAAACTCATGCCCTGCTTACTCCAAATTCATGCCGTGCTCTTACTCCTGTTCACAACAGGAAACCCCAAAGACGCCGAGTGCCGTGGAGATACATCCAGATATTCCTACCTTTTGAGTTAACTATAGTAAGTATTCGTGCCACGCTTAGTGCTACTCCTCCATTTGGTTTATATTTTTATTGAGAGGCACTGAACATTTTCTTGCAAGATGGCACTCGGACATAAAAAGAAAGAGGAACTTAACCTTACATTTTTTTTGGCTAGGATTGAACCTTACATATATAGAGGTTGTTGTTCGCTGGTAAAATGAATAGTGCTCGGCTGGTAGAATGAATAGTATTTTGTGAGAGGAAATAAGCCAAAACAAGTCGAGATAAGCCAACATATGCCAGCCGAACAGCCTCGTCATCAAGTAGGGATTAACGTGTAAACAAGCATAGAGATGGAGAACATGCATCGGCCTCATTTCAAACGGATCCCTTGATAGATACGAGTGTCCCTATGATCCCTGCGACTGTACCAACAACGCCGATAACCGCAGTGATGGTTTTCCAGTGGTTGTAGAAAAACGCGTGCAGCATGGTCCGCGTCCGCCTTCTCGCCCTGTATCTGTCGATGTTTTCCATGACGTAGTTGTAGTGCTGTCCGTAACGCAGACCCTGGAAGTTGGTGAAGAAGCGGAGCGCCTCGGCGTCATCGAGCCCTCCTCCTCCCACCATGAGACCCCTCACCCGTAGCTCATGGACATCCTCCTCCTGTGTACCAACATGGCCAGGAGCAGGAGGTAGGAGCAGACGGCTGAGTCACTGGCGTGCTCGGCACTCGAGAAGCTTTTCACCGTGCACAGCTCGAAAGCAGCCATGTTGACGAGGTAGCTTGCACGGTCACGGTCCAGGGACAGCGACGGCAGCCGGAGGTCGGCGGACAGGTACCCGTCCATGTCGAGGCTCATGGCAGTTAGCTTGGTCGACTTGCTGGCTGTGACCGTGATGCCGATCTCGGCGAGCTCGATGGCACTAACAGAAAAGGATATGGTCTTGGCTTTCGAATCATGTTTTCCTGTGTAAATCTTGGGGCTCGTTCCTACAATGTGGTGCCGGAGGAGGCCAAGGAGATGCGGCGGTTTGTACTTGTCATCAAAGCGAAAAGAGTTTTCTTGGCCAACCTTGTCCTGACGGTCCGGCAGCAAAATGTGCCTCATCTTTCTAACGAAGTCCTTGGGTAAAATGGATACCGACGACGATGATGACACGGGCATGAAGCTCAACACAACCTCGACCACATTCCACGGATCTGGTTCTCAAGCAGCATGATGTCGTGAACGATGTCGTAGTGCTTAGGGCTTGTTGGGGATTCGAATCAAGATTGACAAAGTCAACATTTTGGAACCATCGAGCGCTCATTCAATCTGATGGTTTCAATAGTACAAGTGAGAAGCCCTCGAAGCCAATTGGTTTGTCCTCTCCATTAACACATGAGTTTTCGATGGACACCTTTCGTCACTCGAAACCCATAGTGATGAGGGAGGTGCCGATCTCTAAATATGCTCCTTTTCTACATCAGCTTTCGCGTCGCACCCTTCGCCACCCAAAAGACTCATCGCAGGCGAAGGTTCGATTCCCAAGTTCCAAACTTAATGTTATCAGCTTTCACGTGGCGAAACCCCAGAGCCGAATCTTCTCTGTCCAGCGAGTATTAGTCTATATTCTGCCCGGGGGTTTCGTCGCCTCTAACGACTTATCCGTTCGCTTTTGGCTGCGTATGGTGCGGGGAACAAGAAGTCACTAGGCGAAAGGACATCTCCAAAGATCGAAGGTCTTCACCCGGCAGCGCCGTGTCGATGCCAAGAAAAGCGCCGTGATATGCGGCGTGACGTCAGGGAGCGCCGATTACGTGAAGACCTAATGGAGATTTCCCAAAATTAGCCTAGTACATTCTTGTTTGATCCGTTTACAGGACAATTTCGGTATGTAAAAGTCCGTTCGTCTCCCTATAAAAGGAGGCCGACCGGCACTTGTAAAGGGATCGGCTTTTAAGAATTACAGTGTTGAGAGATAGCTTTTGTCTTCCTTTGGTTTGGCATTCCATTGAGTTCATCGCTTGAGCCCTTTTTTTTTCACTTCATTGTTCGTGTTAAGCTTTGCTATAGCACAACAATTGGCGCCCACCGTTTGTGTTTGGCTCGAGTAAGAAACCCAAGATGTCCGCAGGAAGAAGAGGACCACATCAATTCCAGCAAAGGGGCTTCGTCATACCTTGACGAGAGTTGAACCCGTCAACTTGCTCACCTGGAGAGGAGCTCAGAACCAAATCCTCTGCGGGCACGGCCAAGGAAGCATACGAGGCCGAGCTGGCTAAGTTGTGTAAGGAGGCCGATGAGCTGGCCAAAACTAAAAGAGGCTTTTGGCGGTGCAACAAGAGGTAGGCAGCCAAGGAAATCCAAAGGCACAAAGCGAAATCGCCAAATTACAAGAAGAGTTGCGTCTCATAAAAGCCAAACAGTCCTTAAGTTTTAACCAGCCTTCACAATACTCTGTACTAACCAGCCCACATATACGGAGGGTAACATGCATTTCACTCAACCCCTCCGTACACCACTTTCAGTAGTAATCCTTTCATCGACCCTTCGAGTCTGGTCCTTCGAACCACGATACTCACACCATCCGCACAAGATCATGGGACCCTAAATCGCCTCTGTCTCAAGAAATCCAAATCACTCCGTGGCCACAGTCTTACAGGCCCGTTCCACTCCCTAGGTTTTCGGGCCAATCGGACCCTAGACAATTCCTAATGAGCTATGAGGCTGCTATCCTTTCGGTAGGGGTGATGATTCGATCTTGGCAAAGTCATTCATTATCGCTGCTGATGAGCGGCAGTATGATGGTATTCTCTCTGAGTCTTGATACATGGATGGGAAGATTTGAAGCAGCGGATCCTCTCGAATTTTCAGGGTTTCCAGCGTCCAGAGCTTACCGAGAGTGATCTTTTCTCTTGTAAGCAAAGGACAAAGAACCTCTTCTAACTACTTGGAAGATTAGCGTTCACCTCGAGCCTAGGCACCAAATGTGTTGGACATCCGCTATCAATGCTGCAATCGTGGGTTTGAGGCGGGTCAATTTCTCGCATCTCATGCGCGAAGGACCAAAACAATCCAACTTGTACGAGGAATTCGAAGCGATCGCTTAGACAATGACTTCGAGAATGTGTATGGAAGAGCAACAAGAAAAGAAGTCGCCAAAGCTAACCAATCCGGTGAAGGAATGGTCCAATCCGAAACGCCTCACACGCTAACCCCTTGAAATGTTTTTGGCCTAGAGGAGAAAATGCTCAGAAAGCTCCAACCCTCACAACACTCCAAACCAAAACTCTAGCCCACCCACCCCACCGCATCAAAATCAAGGGGTGGTCGCAGAGGTGGAAGGGGAGGCGGAGGTGGCAGGGCCGAGGCCACCAAGAGAAAAGAAAGTGGTACTGCATTTTTCACAAAGAGAATGATGACCACAGTTCCAACTAATGCCCGGATAAGAAGAGGTTCGAGGCCATCTTAGAAGAAGAAAAAAGAAAGAGAGAAGTAGTTACATCAATCACTCATGACAGAACCCAAACTTTGGGAGGAACCCTTTCGCCAACCCTTTTCAACCACCTCACTTCTCACCACCTATCCCAAACTATACTCAACCACAACCTTGGCAATCCCAGGTTTTCCAAGCTCAAAACATTAAGCTTGAGACCCATTGATCAACACCCCATCGCTCCTCCTCCTCCCATACAAAGGCCCAACCGCTCCACCTTTACCAAAGAAAGCTTGAGGGCCAAAACGACCCACTCCCATCTGTCGGAACCATCCTTCCCATTTTGGGTGGCTCCGCTCTGGAATTTGATTGCAAGAAGGATAGGAAACATTACTTTCGTGAGGTCCGAAATATTTGTGTGGAAGGGAGAGTAGAAAGAACAAGATGGTCTCACATTCCAATCACATTTTCAGAGGAAGATGTGAGATTACAAGGTTTTCCTCACAATGATGCCTTGGTAATCGAGGCCAACATAGCAAGCTGGACTTTGGGAAAGCTTCTAGTCGACAATGACTCGTCAGCAGATATAATCTTCGCTGATGCGTATGACAAAATGGGTTTTGAGCAGAGATCTATTGCAACCTCCCGACACACCGTTGTATGGTTTCGGCGGGCGGGTCATTCATGCAGTAGGCAAGGTTTCGCTCCCAGTATCCTTTGGCACTATCCAAAACGCCGTGACAGTATCTGTCTTTTGGACGTAGTGGAAATGTACTATCCTACAACAGAATCCTTGGGAGAGGTTTTCTCAACAAGTTCGAAGCTATCATTCATCAAGCCTACACCGCGTGAAGATACCATGACGCAGGTCATCACAACTGGGTCACCAAAATGATGGCGGAAACCTAGATAGAGGCGTAACTCGTGCCAAAGAAATGTCAATGCTCTTGACGACGCTGTCAAGGCCAAAGATGTGAGAAGCGGCAAAGCAAACAGGAAAAATTAATGTGCGCGATTGTGACACTAAGAAGGTTTTGTTGGATGAAACGCAGGCGTGTAAAGCCCGTTACGCCCCGACCGGTGGGCCCAGGACTGACCGTTCATCAAGATATAGGAGACGCGAGTTGAAAGCACGTCTCCTTTAATCGAGAGGAAGCGACGCGCGTGGAAACAGCGTCTCATTTCGTCGAGACGGAGGAGACGCAGTTCACGACGCGCGTTTCGATGTTGATTTCACAGTAACGGGCTCTGTTTTCATGCCCGTTACCAAAGTTCCCTGTGGGCCCTGAAAACAGCCATTTCACGTGACCGGTGACTAGTTGTGGTAATGGTCGTTGTTTGATGCCCGTTACGAATCCTAGATGTGCTGAGACGCGTGTGAAATAGACGCGTCTCATTTCGTCAAGATAGAGGAGACGCAGGTACACAGAAGGCGTCTCCGATATTGAGCTCTTATCAGTAACAGTCGTGTTTTGGTGCCCGTTACCAAAGTTCCTGTGGGCCCGAGAAACAGCCATTTCACGTGACCGTGACTAGTTGTGGTAACGGGCGTTGTTTTATGCCCGTTACGAATATCTTCGCACGGGCATCTCGCCTGCTACCTTTCTTGACTCATTTGTAACACTTGATCGAAGCGCTTTGCCCGTTACTAAAGGCAATCTATGCCGTTACCAAAGTCAGTTTTCACGTAGTGTATCTTCCAAAGTCGATCTCATCGAACAAACTTAAATGTCATCTAAGTCTAATGACTAAATGTCATCTCCCAAAGTTCGATGTTCTTTCTTTTGTGGTAGCTAGTAGTTATGGCATTTTGCAATGGCAAGTGTCACACCTGGTTTTAGAAAAACAAACCAAGTGCATACCTATATGTATGCCGGATCAAGGTTCATACATATAGTAGATTAAGTGAATAACAGAATAATATCACGTAAAATAACATAAACGAACTTACAAATCTATCGAGTTATACACTCAATCACGAAGCGAGGCGCCAAACTCCACAAGCAATCGACTGGGCTGCATCGCCTAGCATCAACACCATCTTCAACAACTTCACACCTTTTGCTTCGAGCGGTAAGCAAGGATGAGTACACTTATGGTTGGTACTCGGCAAGGCCACAAGAAATAACCGTAAAGCGATTTAAGTCCATCTTTAAGTTTATTAATCATGTGAGGGTCCGCCACTCTTGGACCGTGAGCACGGCTAACCAATTAGTTTTACACTGCAGAGGTTGTACATCTTTACCCACAAGTCGCGTAAAAGTCCTCAAGAACTTTAGACCCAACCATGCGATGCTTGCAGGCACCATACCACACTACCGAGGTGTGATTGAATAGGGATGCTACGAGGCCTTTACAAAGATTCCCAAGACGGGCTGCTCACTAGGTTACCGATCACAGACATAAAGCTCCCTAGCGGTACCGTGTCTTAGCAAAGCCCAACTCCCCGCCAGCAGGTCTATACACCATCTCCGTCAGCCCCAACCCCTTTTAGGTAAAGCATACCATACTAAGGTTTCTAATTAATTGGCCAAGACAGAGCCATATGTCTTGTGGTAGTACTATTGTCCCGGTGGTTCTCCATGTTCCAATTAATGCATAGTAATCTTGTAAATAAAGCATAGGTAGAAGGTGGTTAGGGACACTTGCCTTTCTCCAACAAAACTACTCATCGCTCTCTCTTCATCTCTTGCTTTCCGAACTCTTCATCTTCAAAGCAACGAACAACGATCCTTCTTCTACTCAAACAATCATCAAGACAACATACAAAGCAACAAGTACAACTAAGAACAATGCACCAACCAAAAGAAAAGCTTTGAAAGAGTGCACTAAAGGATAAGCTCGATTCTATGGTTGCGCACGAGCGAAGGAAACGCGAAAACGAAACTAAGGTCGAAAAGACAACGCTTGTGTGAGATCACTAACAAACAAGAGACTAGGTGTTGGATTTATTTTAATAAGAAAATCATGTGGGAAGAATATTTTAGAAATACTCTATGTTAGAATTTAAACAAAGTTATATTTAATTATAGGAAACACGATAAACCTAATCATATTTTATCGTGAGATATTTAAGTACAAGTTATATCAGATTAACAATTAACATTAAAAGATAAAGCATGTGAAAGAATCTAATCGAATAACTTTATATTGCGTGTTCAACTAAACATATTGATATTGAAAAGACATTTATAATATCATTAAGCGATTAACTTTATTATGAAAACCGATGTAACACTAAGCATCTTTTATTTAACAAAAGCTAGTTATAAATAAGAATTAAACAATTTACATCATGATTAAAAAACCGAAATAGAACCTAATCACTTTTATTTAGAAAAACAATGAAACAAGAATTAATCAAGATTAACATGCAACTTTAATGTTAAAACAAGTAGCAATTGATACACATGCTAACGCATAAGGTTAAGGTGAAGCACGAGAACGCACAAATGAACTATCAAGCGACAAGAAAACCTTAAGGTGGGCTTAGGAAAACTTTCCTCTGAGAGAACTAGACTGAAGGGACAACACTAAACAAAGGTAAAATCGATGCAGTAGAAAAGATAACAAGATTGGATCTAAAGAAAGATAGCTACGAAGACTAGACACAAGAGCATAGCTGGTTCACCAAGAGGCAACTAGGAAAAGGATTTACTAGCTAGGAAACAAAGATAAGCGAGATAGAGCTTACAGGCATCGCCTAACGAATGATTTGCATTTATGAACATGAAAGACTATAACCTTAGGTTCATTTTAATTAACAAACCAAATGTAAAGGATATTTTGGAAATAAAATACCCTATGTTGACATTAATGCAAATTAAACTTTATTTGCAAAACCCGGGTGTATAACCTAGTCAAGTTTTATTTATAAATGATTATATATAAATTACACCAATTAAATATTAATTTAGATAAATAACTTAAGTGAGAAGATCTAAGCGCATAGCTTTATGGTTCGCTTAGAACTAAGTTACAATTAGAAACACATTTGTGTTGGTATTAATCAAGTTATCATTCATTTATAAAAGTCGGTGTAAAGCCTATTAAACTTTTAATTAGAAAAGTTAATTAAATATTAAGCAGATTAACATTTGATTTATGAAAAACCGGAGTGTAGCACTAATTAGCTTTTATTTACAAAGCATATAAAATAATCATTAATCAAATTAAAATTTATTGCAAAGCGGTGTAGAACACTATATAGCTTTTAATTAAAGGAAGCATGTATACTAGGTATTAAACAAAACTAATATCAAATTAATTTTTCAGAAAACATGTATGATGAAAACACACCACTAACGTGCACTTTATTTTATTATGAACCTAACGCAACTTGAACGGATTAAAAGAGCTAAAACATACAAGATATGGATAAAACAAGATTGGAAGGACCTGTTTGTGATTACTACAGATTTCAGGGGCTAACCGAGAAGCTTAGCAAGACACATCAAATAGTTCTCGTAAAAAGGGTGAAGGATGTGGTTAGATCTATAAAATGGCTTGGGTGGGATTTATGTGTGAAAAGTGGGATTTTCATAGGGGTTATCTATAGATTTGCATAGACACAAGAAAACATGATAAAGATTGAAAGAAACACAAGGGCCTAAACAGAAAACAACCTTATCATCTTCTACCTTGGGTTCGAGGACGGACAGAGCGCATGCAGGAGCGGACGGAGCTCCTCGCCGTCACGGGGCTACAGGCGTCTAGGGGCTTAGCTGAAGCACGAACGGAGAGAGCGGAGAACGAGGATCGTGGGAGATGCTCACCGGCGTTGGAGACAAGCGAGATGGCGGATTTCTCGGCGGAAGACAATGGCGGCGACACAGGCTCCGCCACGCGACGCCTCCGAGGGCCCAGCGAGGAGACGGCTTAGGCGGCATGGGGCTGGCACACGGCGGCTGCAAAAGGCCAAGCGTGGGCCACGCGCACGGGCGAGCAGAGAGCTCGGAAGAGCCTTCCATGCAGGTTGACCAATGTAGAAAGAGAAAAAAAGGAAAAGCAGATTAGATGGGGATGACCTCCAAACGCGCACGGGAACGGCAAAACGGAAAGGGATCGACGAGGCGAACGCAATGGTGTGCTCACCTTGGCCGTGGAGGAACGTTGGCGGCGGAAGGGCTCGCCGGAGTTGGAGAGGAGTCGCCGACGTTGGGGAAGAACTCACCGGTTGGGGAAGATAACGGAGCCGACATCGAATCGAGCAATCCACCACACCACGGCGTTGAAATCGATGAGATAAACTCCATGGTGGTGTCCGTTTGCACTGGAAGTGCACGGTTTGGAAAAGCTCACCGGAAAGTTCACCGAATTTAGTAGATGCAAAAGTTCGTGACGATTTGTGGGAGCTAGGGTTATCGAAACGATGAGGTTGGCGGCGTTGGAAAGAGGACGCCAAGGAGATCATCGGGAGCTATTTATTTGCCGAGATAGAGTCTGATTTATTTTCCTTCTTTTTCTAATTTTGGGAATTAATTTCGGATTAAAAACTATTACGTAAAATCACGAAATCATAATTAAATCACGAAAAATACTCCGAAGCTCGAAAATTTTAGGAAAATTACTAGAGATGATTTGGGACATGATGAATCCAAATAAAATATTTGGAGCTCATGAAAAGATTTTAAAGCCTTCTAATAAATAGAATTAGCTCAAAGGAAAAGAGAAATAATTCCGAAAAAACTGGAAAATTCTCGGAGGATTTTGGACAGCACCTAAACGTATTTTTGAAGCCTTTTGCACTCAACAAACACCAAAATGTATCAGCGTGAATGCAACACTCACATTGAACCAATTTATTTAATTAAGAAAATCAAATAATGACTTTTTCCTATACTAGTTTTCCGTGAATAAAATAAATGTTGAAAAATTTTAAAATTATGAAAACTCTTGTTTAATTATTCTTTCTATTCACATCCTGAAATTGGGAAATTTCAGGGTGTGACAACAAGTTCTGTAGATTTCAACATTGGTCTATTAGAGTCAGAAAAATAAGAATAGTTTTTCATGCCCCATTTAAGTCAGGGAGAAGAAATGTGTTTCAAATTGCATGTTTTGTTAGCTTGGACTTAGTGTCACAGTTCTAACGGTAATGATCAATAAACCCTTGGGATGATTATTTGATGTTATTATTAGTGAACTTGGCTGTGAAGATTAAGGCTGCAACATACAGTCCTACCTGAATGACAGTAAACATAGGATTAGCACTTGCACTTTATTTGAGTTGATTCTTGCTGCTTGCACATCTTGCAGGGATAGATATGAGCAGATGAGCTTACGACTGTGTTCACATGTAAGGTGCTCTCTTTCCTATTTGCCCCTTTTTCATCTATGGAGCACCTATATGCCATTTTGTACAAGAATGCAAACTGCTGCTGGAGCAAACAAACCAATACTATTATAATGCTCTAGCCTTATGCATTCTGTGCTCAGTCCTCTGCTGATACTCATATTAGTTCAGTTTTTGCAATTTTTATGTTAAGTCTGCTAATAAACTAGATTAGAAAATGATCATTAACTACTGTGTTAAATTAATGAACTGAAATTATTAGTCCACTAATTAATTTGCACTACTGCTATTTCATGCAAACTGTGATGCAATAGTGATAATAATTCATATTCTTATTATTGCATTGTATTATCAGTGCTCACTATATTGGGAAGTATAGGTTTTATCCATAGATAGCAAATTAAATAGTTTGCTTATATAGACACTGGTTGGTTTATCTCACTTGTTATTGCCTGACGTCTTCACCAGAAATTTGTTTTTAGATGCATGGCAATTTATACCAGAGGAAGCTTGCCGTAGTTAGGATATGCAATTAACTTAGGAAAATGGATATATTAAACCTGATCTAAATTTCATGAAAGATGGCCTGCTAGCGTACAAAGACTCGTTATAATTTGCAAAGAAAACTTAACTGATCAATTTTGATAGGAAACTTCTGACCAAGCATCTAAATGGACTGAGCCTGTTGTGTGCATGGTCAGATTACGATCAGAAATCTAGACATGGTTGATTCCTCTTAGATTGCACTATTAAACTTTGGGCACAATTTAGAGTATCAATAGATCATCTTTATCTACAGTTCTACCTAGCTGCTATTATTTCCTTTTATTTGGGAGGTTCATACTCCTAGGATTTATACCTAATGTTTATCCTGGATAATTTGCCGACTATTGAAAGTTGAATAGTAACTCAATTCTTGCCTTCAAGTTCTCTCCTCCCTCCTCCCTGCTCCTCTAGTGTCACCAAGAGTTCGAGACCATAAGAATCATATTCTTGCTGGTGAAGTCAAGAATGATGGGTGATTCAGCCTATAAAAGCACTCTTGACTGTTTTGTGAAGACACTAAAGAATGATGTATGTTCTACCCTACTACGCATGTCATATTTATGGATTCTTTATTTCTGAAATATATTGATGTATGTTCTACCCTACTACGCACTCTTGACTCTTGTTATCAAATTTAGATGAGAAGCAAAAGATTATATTGTAATATATTGTGATTTATAATATTGTGGATTTCAGACATATTTGGTCGTTTGTGATTTATAAATGTGGTTTGTGATATATTGATGTTGATTTGTGGTTTGTGTATATATATGTTTTGTTCGTCACAAGGAAAAGCGTGGCTTCCCTGAGTGCCAGCGGCACTCGGGAAGACTAAATTAAAACGGCGGTTTCTTAGTGCTGGTCGGCGACACTCGGGAAGAGGATTTAAAAAACGAATTTCTTCCCGATGTTGCACTCGGGAAGAGGGTTTAAAAACAAATTTCTTCCCCGAGTGTTGCACTCGGGAAGTGGTTTTAAAAACAAATTTCTTCCCGAGTGTTGCACTCGGGAAGAGTTTTTTAAAAAAAAAAGTGGATGGCGCCCGGTGTTAAATCTTCCCGAGAGCTAGCATGGCACTCGGAGAAGGCTTTCCAGTCTTCGAGATTTGGCACTCGGGAAGGCCGCTTCACCGTAAGAAGCATCCCGGGAACTCTTCCTGAGTGTTGCACTCGGGAAGGCTTCCCGAGTGTTTTGGACCTTTCCGAGTTTATTTGGCACTGGGAAGCCGGTGCCTCCGTAGTGAATAGAACAGAAGCATCTTTAGCAACTGCTCTTCTTTCAGCAACATTTGCAACTACAATGTGCTATCCCTGGACACCGTTAGAAGACAAATGCAGATGAAAGGCAGGTATGCCGGCATTATACAGATAATACATAACATTCGTTGTTTGATCTCGCAATGTGAACTATTCTATTTGTTAGTTTTGCATGCTTGCTACTTTGTCCTTTATGAGAATGTTAAAACAAAATACCTTTTAAACTTTTTTAATGGCAAATGCAGGCATTGTGGAGCGTGATGGTCTAATTGGACTATACAGAGGTTTTGTGCCAAATGCTTTGAAAATTTTACCGAATAGCAGGTAACCCTACTAATGATATCCCCCCAAACGCTGAGAGGTAGTGGCATGTTTAACGGAACATGTGAATATTCATTTTCTCTAATTTGTTATATTGCACTTTAGGAAAGAGGATTGTTCATTTTCAGGGTTTAGGGTTTGGCGTCGGCATGCAGCTCTGAGCACCTCCTCGGTGCTGCGGAGTTCGATGCGGCAGTGGGCCTTGTCGCGCTTGCCGTGGGAGGTGGGGCCTTCCTCGAGAAGGCAAACACTGCCAAGTGCAGGCGTTTGTAAATGAGGTGTGGTAAATGCGGACTCTGCAATTGTGCATAGTCCGTCTTGCTTGGTTCTAACTTTGATTTGCTAGGTTATTGAAGCCGGCTCCATTCTCCTGTTCAAGTTTGGCACGCTTCTAACTCAAAGAGTGTGCTTCATGCATGTTTGCTGTGTGAAGATTTGTGGAAATTATGCACGTCTAAGACAAGACTAGTAATAGGGATATCTCTGTGCGCTTGAGAATGTCGAGGAAGCAATAAGAATAGCTCCCAGATTTCCTCAGGTATTTGATTTTATTCAACCACCAATTTCCTAGGTATCACTGCGTATTCATATTTGTGCCTTGCTGTTTGTGTTATGATGCTTCCATGGAATAAGCTTTGGAAATATCAATTATAATGTCCATTTTGTTTTCATGGGTTATGAATGGGCTGGTTGCTTGATTCCAAACGCGGTGCTCGGCAAAGTGAAGCCTGGCAAATGAAGGCAGCGGTAGATCAGTGTTGTGATCAACCGAATCTAATCACGAACAATAAACGAAGGCACGGAAGGAAAGGATGGAAGAAACTCAGTATGCTCTCTCTACTTCAATATTTCCGAACCCCTTTACAGTGCGGGTCGCCCTTTATTGGGAGGCGGACCGACTTTTACATTCCAAAGATACCCCTGTGTGAAAGGAATAATTTCGGAATAAACTGTACTCTAAACGTAACATCATGAACAGGCCTTCACGTCCTTCACGCCATCCCTGAATTTGTGTTGCCGAACGTGACGCATTTTCCAGAAGAATCACGTGAGGCTATCGGCTTTCCTTCAATCACAAAAGGTTTCCTTGGTTCCCGTCAGCATCACAATGCAATTTGGTACCTACACACATTTGGCAAAACGAAAGCACAACAGTTTATCTTGAGTATCTGTATTCAACGATCGAAACCTGCAAGCCTAATCTTCATGTTGTGGCTTTCAATAGGTAAAAAGGAGAAGAGTTAATGCAATGTTAAAGCGAAACTTAGAATGCCCGTTGTTGGCACAAGTGTCCGCCAACAAGCACGTGGAGGCTCGCTGCAGCACCTCTACTGAGCACCGGTCAGACCGGTGTGTGTCACCGGTCAGACTTTGCCCACCGGTCGGACCGGTGAAGGTCACCGGTCAGACCTTTGCCGGGTGAACCGGCGGAAGACCTCCAACGCCGCCCGGGCAGGATCCCCGTCGATGCGGCGCATGTAGGGTTGCTCTAGGGTCGGCAAGGACACCTAGAACGCCCTCAATCGACGAGAGAGGCGAAGGAGAAACAGCAAGTAATAGATTGGAAAAGTATAAGGCAAAGGGAAAAGATAAAAATATAAAAGTAGATTGATTTGATCGATTGATCCCTCAATCGGCCGTGGCCCTTTATATCTATAGGGTGGGAGGTCTTGCCCGCAAGAAAATCCTTTACAAGCCTAAATCTATCAGGACTCCTTTTTTCGGTTCAGACGGGGGGCACCGGTCGGTGGCACTAAGTCATATCTCCCTCATCCGGACTCCGATTTGGACGTTCCACATATGAATCTTGATCTACTCGAGACCTATCCAATGGTGAAGTCAAATTGTATTTTATGGTCTTTGACCAAACCGGTCTGACCGGTGGGACCACAGTGTCCCACCGAACAAGACGTGCCAATTTTGGGTGTGAACATATGCCCCCTGCTTTTCTGGTAAAGCTTGCATGCCAAAACATTCACAAATATCAAAATTGGCTAAAGATGATGATCAACAATGCATCATCCATATTTTGCTCCTAAGGGATAATCGCTTTTGGCCATAAACTTGCTCTCAACTCATGGAACAACTTGTTTGGTCTCCATACCGCTTAGTAGTAGCTGATCTTCTTGCTGGTATCACCGCTGCTCGTTGCTCCATTGATCCTTGCTTCCGCATCCGTTGCAATCTTCTTTTGTGTATGAGTTAAGCCTGAGGGACACCACCTCGGCTGTGAGTATTTTGATTCATTGCTGTCCTTATGACCTCCTTTAGAGTTAATGGATGCACTTCCACCAGATTATTATCAAGAACAATCGGTCTTTGCATTGAACCATGATTTACATATGTAGGAGGATATTGAATCATATATGAGCATATGTAAATTAGCATAATCAAAGGTGAATAATAGCAAGGATATGACCAGGACCATGGTGAGGTCGGTCCAACATATGAATAAGGTGCAGCAACATAATTTTCTTGAGATTTGCAAGAACAAGGTATATTTTGATTTTTGTTGAAAGTTCGAATTTTACCTTTACTTGGCCGACTCCTTACTTTTGGCTTGCTCCTTCTTCTTGTACTTGGCCAAAAGCTCCTTGAAGGTCGTCTTCACCTTTTCTTGACGATGGGACATCTTCGAGGGCACCGGTCGGACCGGTCAGGACACGCCGTCGACCGACGTCTTCGCCGATCTTCTTCGTCTTGCCTTGCCCCGGCGTTGAAGCCTTCGCTCCAACCTTGGGGTATCCTCCAAAGAGCTTGTCCTGCACCTTTATTTCAGACCTTTGCTCACCAATGATTACATTTTTTCCTTTAGCTTTTTCGGCTTGATCCCGAATTAGCACTTTTGGATTGTTTAACTCAAGGTATTTATCGGAAAGGGATTATGATCGACTTGCATAGCATGAAAAGTCAAACGACCTTCATTAATGGCCGATTGCACTTTTGAGAAATACATTGCAATCATTAGTTGCATGAGAATAAGAATTATGAAATTTACAGTAAGCATGTCTCTTTAACTCTTCTAGTGGCGGTATAGTATGATTTATTTTAATTTTTCCAGCTTTCAACAACTCATCAAAATCCTATCACACTTGGCTACGCCATAGGTGTATTTAATTTCTTCTTGCCGATTCTTACGGATCGGCTTTAAAGACTCACAAGTGCTAGGTTTATCTTTATTTGACCATACAAATTCAGCGGTTAAAACATCATTGCCTTCATCGTCCGAATAATCGACGCGTAGTAAATAGGACGATTAGACTTTTCATTGGTTTTGTGAACTCTTAGATTCCTTAAGTCGGTTTTCATTAGCTAAAGCTTTTGCAACAACCGACTAACATCTAAGAAATCTTGACCATCTAGCTTCTCTTTATGAATATCAAGCAAACCGAATAAGCAAGATCAGCTAGATCTCTATCGAAATTGTCAAACTATAGCATCGGTTTCTAGTGTCTCTAAATCTTCTAATATATTCTCACAGATTCATTAGATTTTTGCTTAACCATACAAGATGTGACAATTTCAACTCAATTCACCAAGAAAGAAATAATCATGAAATTTATTTTCTATATCGAAAAAGTGTAAACCGAGTTGGGTGGCAAAGAAATAAACCAAGTAAATGCAGACCCGATAGAGATAAAGGAAACAATCTCATTTACAAATATCATTATAAGCAAGCACCACATTGTATAGTAAATTGGCCTATATGCTCTAATGTACTTCTACCATCATCCCACTAAATTTAGTAAACTCGGTATTTTAAATCCCTGTGGGTATGAGATATACTCATAATTATCGTGATACGGTCTTTGATACGACCGATTGTTAGTTTTAGGCTCTATACCAAAAGTTTGTCTAAATATCTCGAGCATCTCTTCTCTAAATCCCTCCATCCCCAAAGCGGTTCTAGGTCTAGCTAATCCAGGATCTGGTGCTCGATTTATAGTAGGTTGTGGTGTGCTATATGTTGATGTTTGGTTCGTCAATGTGTTAGGAACATGCTGCAACGAACTATTAGGAACATACGCACTTGGCTCGCTATATACAACCGTATGCGGCATCATTGCATTAGTAGCGGCCATTGTACTCCCTCCACTAGCCGAAGCACCAATAGTAGTCCGGCTATGTATGTGATGGATTGGAGGTACACCAATGGGGACTTTAGGTATATGCAAGTCTGAAAATCATCTAGTGCTATCTTTAGAATTTTCGGTATTAGAAGTAGATGCATTAATATCATTACCGAAAATTGTTTACCAAATTTGACTTCTATACGATCTAAACGAGAATTAATCGAGATTCAAATTTTCACTCATGGCAACAAATTTGTTATTTAAGCTAGCACTAACAGCCCCATCAATCATATTAGCAATATCTGAATTATCTTCGTGAGGAGCTTGATTGTACCTTGAGCGGAATATTGATGACGACATCCTTGTCCTTCTTGACGTTCCCTTGTCGATCCACGGAGAAGTGCAAGATGTATTGCTTCATGGCTTCTTCTTCCAACTCCAAGATCTCCGCTCCTTTTGTTCACAAATCTTCCTCCCGACTTCAGACAAGTGCTTTGCTCTTGACCGATGTTTGCTCAACATTCGGCCTTGCAATGTTTTGGGGTCAACCTCGAGTGCAGGCAGTTTACCGCCATGGCGATTGATCTTCGTTCTTCCCCGCCGAGTCGCCAATTTGTTGGCACAAGTGTCCGCCAACAAGCACGTGGAGGCTCCGCAGCACCTCTCGTAGGACCGTCGACCGGTGTGTGTCACCGGTCGAGACCTTTGCCGGTGAACCGGCGGAAGACCTCGAACGTCGCCCGGGCAGGATCCCGCCGGGCGGCACACGAGGGTTGCTCGCGGGTCGGCAAGGCCACCTAGAACGCCCTCAATCGACGTAGAGACGAAGGAGGAACACAAGTAATAGATTGGAAAAGTATAAGGCAAAGGGAAAAGATAAAAATATAAAAGTAGATTGATTTGATCGATTGGATCTCTCAATCGGCCGTGGCCCTTTATATTTATAGGGTGGGGAGGTCTTGCCCGCAAGGAAATCCTTTACAAGCCTAAATCTATCAGGACTCCTTTTTTTCGGCAAGAGGGGAACCGTCGACGGGGAGAGGCACATGCACGTAGATCTTGTATAAGTCATATCTCCCTCATCCGGACTCCGATTTGGACGTTCCACATATGAATCTTGATCTACTCGAGACCTATCAATGGTGAAGTCAAATTGTATTTATGGTCTTTACCACACCGATCTGACCGGTGGGACCACAGGTCCGACCGGTCGACAAGACGTGCCAATTTTGGGTGCGAACACACCGTGATGCGGGGAAAGGGCCATCATTAATCCTGACCGGTTTGAGTCGGTGGTGAAACCCTCCGCCAATCTTATCTCGAGAAGGTGTCTAGTGAGGGACTTTCGATTGATGAGCCAAAGTAGATAGTTGCGGTAAGAGGTGAATCGAAAGTCGGGCAAGAAAATGCTTAGACGAAAGAGTTGTTGTCGGATCCTTTGAACGAAAGCTCGAGTGCGAAAATGTTTGGAGAAACACTTGTTGACTTGGGTTTTAAGGAAGAAAAGTGGTAACTAATGTCGTCGCTAAGATTCATAACTTGAATCAAAGAGGGTTTTCCGAATCGATTTGGATCTAGCGGTAGCCCTAAGTAAATCCTTTGAACAAAGATTGAACCTCCAATGAATTGATTCAAAAATCAATTCAAGAAAACGTCTCCCACACCGCCGTAGTGAAACTTGTGGCGGGAAGTTCGGCTTATGCCACTTGCGGTTGGAAAGTTTTGTTTTCCTCTACTTTTATACTGTTGGACTTGTCGTTCAAGTGTCATCTCCGCGCTTATAAATAGAGGACGTCGGCAGTAAGTTTTGCCTATCGCCATTTTCATTCGCCCTTTGAACTTGCTTTTCAACTGACACCTATTTGATTCTCGACGTCTTCCATCGAGGATTTTGCTCCGCGATTCTGAGGTTGCTTGAAAACAACTGCCGATTTTCGATCCATGCTTTCGATTTAGCAATTGCTAGGTCTCATATGCTGAATTTAACTAGCCCTCTTCGGTGGCTCGCTTCAAGAATATTGCAGATTAATGGAGGCGAAGGATCACCATCGAATCCGGCGTGAGGTCTCCTCCACAGAATGAAGATGTTGCTTCGTCGTCTTCCAGGCAGGCTCGGGGAAAATTTCCGGCCTATATGGATCCGCCGACTATCGCGAAGGTAATAGTTCTTCCTCCAATTCTTCTAGTGACAAAAGTAGCGGCTCAGGTAGTAGTAGTAGCAGTAGTGAGGGGAGTAACATTGGATGACACAGATGTCGCTGCGGTGAAAGTGAAACCAATGCTGGTGCCGCAGCCGATGAAAACCAAGCTCGGGAAGGTTTAGAAAATGTCGAGGTCAATATCGGCGAGCTCGTTGGGGAAAACCCAACACTTGTTACATGGGTCACTCACTGATGACTCAAGATGATTTGGATTACTTTGTAGCGGAAGGTTGCTTCAAGGCTGAAGATTGCCGTCCTCCGGGAAGGAAATGACACCTGAGCCCAAACTGAACAAAGTGTGGTGTATAGAGATTTCTTTGTGGCTGGCCTGAGGCTTCCAGTAATGAAAGCGTTTGCTGATATATTGGCAGCTTACAACGTTCAAATTCATCAGCTAACGCCAAATTCAATTCCTGAAATTCTGAAATTACTCTGGAGCTGCCGAACTTTTGGGGGTCAAATGTCGTGAAACTTTCGTATGTCATTTTGATATTCACTTAAGCAAAATGAACTTGGATCAACTCAATATGGCTGTTGCACCTTCCAAACTCGTCAGCTCAACAAAAGCTTAGTCCTTGTGGAGATGGCTCCAGCGTATAAAACTAGTGGGCCAACAAGTGGACCTCTTATTGGTTTTACACCATAATTCCCATGGTAGGGATTCGAACAACGAGGAAATTGTTGAGTATCCTCTGGCAAGTGTTATGAAAGATGTGGTCCAGAGTTGACAAAGAGTAGCTGGGAATCTGTAAGCACTGCGGCTTATTTTCAGGTTACCCAAACCATAACCACGCGGGATGCACTTGAGGAATTTCAGGCAGCAGAAATTTTGCCTAGGTATCCTGGCAGTGCTCGGCAAAGAGAAGCCTGGCAAATGAAGGCAGCGGTAGCTCAGCCTTGCGAGCAAGGATTATCCATCATCTCTCCCACTATGTACGCTTGCTGCATTCCACAGTGGGTACTTTCTGCTGCTCCTCCCGAGGTTTTTAACGCCACACCTGCATTGTTGCTCGTGATACTCCTTTTGCCCAGCCTTATATTGGAATTAGGTACTTCGATTGATGATTTTGGATTGTATTTTAAAAAGTTACCTAAATGACATCGGTAATTTGTTGGCTGACATTTCTGACATAGGATCTCAGAATGATATTTTTATTGTTTTCTCAAGTCCGACAATAATAATAATAATCCAAACTGATATCTTGAACTCTTGAATTTTTTATTTGTTTGTTCTCAAGCCAATCTGACTATTTTGGTATGTCAATTGAAGCGGTGTTGCAATCTGACTACAAGAAGGCAACAAAGACCAATGTATGGGCCTGTAATGTAACTATTTAAATATGAGAGTATATACATGCTCATACGTGTGATGTCATGGTGCTGCAAAATAATTGTTGAGCATGTGCCCTTGCCAATGATGCTCTATTTCTTAGCTGAGCCTATTTTCATGCCAAATGAATATATGCAGCGTTTAGTGCAATTCATCTATCTATTTTTTACTGACTTGGGGACTTGCGGCATTTTGGCGTATGTAGTGATGATAGTCATTCTTTCATATGTGTATCCTCTTTTATAACCCTGATGTATTTTGCATACACGGTCATGATTTCCATTCTTGTTATGATATATATATTCTCTTCTTAGGGCATGTACAACCCTTAGACAGTGGGCCGTCTGTAGAACCTCGAATCAGCATATAGACATATGTACAAACAACTCATACAACCCATAGACATAGAGACCATCATAAGCTATTTAATACATTGCATGTAGGTCAACATCAACTACAAATGTATTTGTGTCTACCATTGTGTGGCATGAGTTTATCATCAATATTTTCTACTCAAATCAACTTTATCCACCCTTTCTATAGGGACTGACAAGTGGGACCTACATTCCCAACCTTATCCCCTGCCTCCTCTCCACCAAGATCCCACGCCTTGGCGGCCGTGACGGGGCCTTGCTCCCTCCGGCCGAGCTGGCCCTCCCGACGCCCCATCCCCGCTTCGGTGCCCACCACCACGAGGTTGCTGGGACCACCACCGCGCCACGAGCCCCGGAGCTCAACCCAACAACAAGAATGTGGCAATGATGAGCCGAGGACGCCGACCTCCCGTCCGGGCGGGCTGAGCTCATGAGCAGCAGAGTCCGCGCAGGCGCAGGTTCCCAATGAGCACCCGCTACCATGGATCCTCAAAGATGGCGTCATTATTTTCCCCAACCTCCAGCATTGTGTTTTCCCCAGCTCGCAAGCGGAGCTCCGCACGGCGAGGAGCACGGACGCCACCGACGTAGCTCGGTCGTTCGCGGCGGAGTTTTGCTCGCCGATGACCCGATCTCGATGGCGGCGGCGAGGCGGGCGGGCCAGATCTGCGATGGTGGCGGTGGGGGTGTCGCGGCATCGATGACGGGAGCTCGGCGCGTGGCTGAGCCTCCTCCCTCTCCCGCGCGCTCGGATTTGGCGGGTAATTTCGCGACGCGACCTTCTTGCAGTTGTGGGTGTGGATCCAGGCCGCCGCCACTTGGTGAAGACGCCCACAGCGCAGGGTCACGTGTCGCCTGGGCATCGGGCAATGGGACGACTTGTCGCCTGGTCTAGCGACGCACGGGCCGTCGGTCCGAGGCGCAGGGGCCAGGGCTTCCTGCAAATTTGCCAACCTGTAGACGAGATGTACAAACACGCTGTACATTCCTTATTGATCTGAGGCATTTGACATGTGGAGTGATGGTTACAATTCTGATTATAATCTTCTATTCTTATTGGAGGCATCAGTATATGTAGTGATAACAATTGTTCTCCGCACACTGGATTTGAACCATTTGGTTGTCCCCAAACTGAGTTTTTGGTTTCACTTTATTTTTTGCTATTTAGTACACACTATTTCGGAATAAATCTAACTCTAATGTTTGTATTGTTTTGAATCAATTTTTTTCTCTGAATTTATATCTATAAAGTAACCATTTCCATATTTTCTAATTATTCTCCATTATTTCTTATTTATCAGCCTAAATGGAAGCAATACAAGAGGCGCTATAGAGGTGATAGACAAGACCATGGCCCCTCCCATAATAATTTCATCTTATTCTTGACACTATGAGATGCTCATATGACGATCTTTATTATCATTTGGAGGCACCTAACAAGTGTGGTCACATATATTGAGATTATGAACCTTAGAGTACAGAAATCCTCACTCCTATGAACTACCAGCTATGGATAGGCAATTCAATTTGTTACTAGCAGATATACCTACCATCTTTGTTCATGATAGAGAGCGCTTTTGACAGGGCGCGCATAGTTCACCAACCAACAAGCAAGAGGGCCAAGTGGCTGCGATGCTGTCGCAGTATCAAAGCGACTCTGAGAGTTGGCTCCTCTGCCCGACAGCGCCGTCTCCATACATGCCAACTCTAATAAGTGGTAGAGCACACATAAAGTTGCGTAAGGGTTGCATGCATTTGCTGGCCAACTTGTCATGTTGCATCCATTTGATCCATGCATAGTTCCTTCCCTGTTACGGATCTGGACTAATCGTGCAAAAGATTTATGTATACTTTTGCGCTGATCCAAGAGTCCGTAGGGTCCATACACGTGTGAGAGGAATCATAGTACTAATTTGACGACATGTCAAAAGAACTTCACCAGTTGTTAGAGTACATATCTTAGACTATCCGCACTAGTCATACTTCATATCATCTTTTAAAAGGAATATTCCTACTTGGTCATCGAGATTCTCTCATTTATGCTTTGTTTTCCCTTTTCGTCATCCTTTATATATATATCTAGTCTATACAAACCAACTGAAAGGATCAAGATGTCGACTAGAGGGGGGTGAATAGTCGAACCTGAAATTTACAAACTTTTTACACAGCTGTCAGTCCAGGTCCGGAGTCTCCGGATATTTTTCCGGATACTCCGGGAAATCCGGAGAATCCGGGAAAATGTCCGGATTGTCCGGCCTACGAGGGGGGAAACAAATTCGACAGAAATTAAACTTGCTCAAACATAGATCTATGAAAATAGGTTATGTACTAAGATGAGACAAGCCTGTTTATTCACCTAGAACTGCAGAACCTCAACACGGAGTAGATCGGCACCAAACCCTAGAAATGTGCTCAAGAGAGATACAAGCATACAACAAGAGCAACAAGCACAAGAGACACAAGGATTTGTTACCGGAGTTCAACCTCACACCTTGAGGTCTACGTCTCCGTTGAGGAACCCACAAAGGGTGGACCTTTACACCTAGGTCACTTTCCTCCCTCTAGCGACCACAAAGATCAAGCTAGAGTTACTTACTCAATTTGGGTGATACAAACTTCCTTGGGCAGCCACAAACCTTGGATGCTCCAAGGCAATGCGCTAACCGGCTAGGAGCTCAATGCTCCAAGAGTAACAAACACGAAATGTGCCGACCAAGCGAAGAACGAGGTGCTCTAGAGATGGGAAATCAGCTCACTAGCACTCTCCAAGCTCTTGCTCTCAAACCCTCCTTAAATCCCAACAAATCTCACCAAACCAAGGCCAAGAGGAGTAATGAGGGAGTGAATGAGTTACGAGTTGTTGCAGATCGAAATGGGCAAGAGAGAGAAAGGAAAGGGTAGAGGGGCTTTTATACCCCTCACACCTCTAAGACTGGAATATCCGGAAAACCCCGGAAACTCGGAAGTCCGAGACTCGGAAAACCCAAAACTCCGGCCTCCCAAGGTCAGCACCCATAAAGTTAACCCGTGAACGTGTTGGTGCAAAGGTGTCTCATAGGTTTTGTTTTGACAACTAGAGCACTGTCGACTCTTGGAAGATACATTTCGTCCTCTTTATAGTACGGCGTTCTAGGACTCAAATTCAAAATATAAAATAAATAAGCCTTCATAGGAACCCTTTGTAGCATCACTTTTTGCTTACTCAATGAATCAACACTTGATGCCACATACAATTTTAATTCTGCTCATACACTAGATAAATCATTAGTCAATTGCGTATGTCATTAAATCACCAAAACCCACTTAGGGGCCAAGATGCTCTTCACCAACAACTTGTGAGACACAAGCATCTCTCTCTCATTTAACCTCCCGACGCCCTCCCTCCCATTCCCTCCCCTCCTCCTTCTACCGATGCCGCCGGCCGCCAGCTTCCCCACTAACCCCACCTTCCGCTACGGTGGATGGTAGCAGGTGGAGACCTCGAGCTTTGCCTCATCTCTCACGCACGGAGGCCTCCGATACACTACAAAAACCCTGCGGTCTATGACGGTCGATTTTCGTCACGGATCATCAAAATTTCGTCATAAACGGCATCTATGACGAAATTTCAGATCGTCATGTATTGAGAGTCACAGATTAAGCGTCGTGACGAATTTAACATTTTCATCATAGATTAGTGATCCATGACGTTCTCAAGTCGTCATAGATTGATGTAAAGCCCATTGAACCCAGCCCAAAGCCCAAAATCGATCGTCATGGATTAACTAGCCAAGTCACTCATAGACGTGGACGATGAGTTGGCTGCGACGTGGATGTGAACATGGCGGATGACGTGGCATTGTTGATGATGTGGCAGCTACATGGCTGGTGACATGGCAATGATGACATCAGCACCACGTGTCCAATTCAAAATGGGCCTAAATTGGGCCAATTATTTCAGTGGCTCACTTTATTTCAAATCATTCAGCAATATATTAAAAATTGAGCTCACAAACAAAAATTTCCAATTTTCAGCCCACTTATTATAATACATTACAACCAATGATACACATAATTTCAGCAAATTACAGACCATCAAAAATAGTTTCCAAGCCAGATTACATGCATGCTTTCATCTAGCATCACAACATATTCACAATGGCACATTCAACATCACACAACACCAGAAACAACATATAGGTACCATGACACATATTTTCATCTAGCATCAAAAGCCACCATGGCAAATGCTCCAGTTTGACCTCGAACTCAACATACTACTTCATCTCCTATTGGTCCTTTATCCTTTTATGCTCTGGTTCCTGCAATTTCAGAATCTTGACTTGAGAGACCTTTTATTCATCTTAATTGGCAATCAGTAAAGAGCATTTATCATGTAACCTATCATAGTCCCTGTTAAGCAAACAATTTTGCACTAGATAAAATTGGAATGCCAATATCATACAGCCTGTTCATTTAAGTACTAGGGTTAAATAATTTCAGTAACTATATGGCAATGCATAAAGTAGAATTGTAGAACTCCCATCTGTTAGTGTACTGCACAGCTCCCACATTACCTGAAGCAGTTATTCTGAAAGTTGCATGCATCTGATCAGATTCTTTCATTCCATTTGAGAAAACCTAAAAGAATGAAACAAATGGTGAATTGCACTACAAGTACTGGTGAATAAATGAATTCAGAAAATAAAATGGCATGAACTACACACGAGAATTATGTTACTCATAATGAAATAAAGATGCCAGCAAGACCACAAACTCGGCTTCTCTAATCAAATAATAATTATACCTAGCAAGCCATGTACAATATTCAAATAAGAAAGAAGAGAAAAGGCCCATCAGTTCCTTGGGCACCACACAAACACTGATCAGGTCACTACTTAGAACGTATACATTTCTTTAGAATTAAATAGGTAGCAGCCTGCACCAAATCTACATATATCCATAGTCTCATCCTTTATAAGCATAGTTAGGATATAAGACATGACATGAACTGAATGAGTTACATATTCTAAGCTAGCAAGAACAGAAGACTCGAGCAGACAAGAATGGTTTTTATCACACTACTAACAGACTATTTTCAGTGAGCACTAAAGCATGCATTGCATTACCTTGTAGACCAGCCTATGTGTGCCTTCAAATGAAAACCTGAAATGTGGAACAACTGATGTAAGAAAGGAACTGATGCATTAAACAGTCTCCCGAATCAGAATTTTCAGAACAAAATTGCAAGACACTTTGTAAGAGAACCGGAACCTTGTCCAGAACTAACATTAATATCATGTAACATGAAAATAATGTCACAAGATTCATTCACATTAGATGAACTGTTGCCATTGCTTTCCTGAGAGAGCAACTGACAAAGTGACAAATGTTTCTGTACAACACAAGATGGCTTTTAAGTCAATGATTTAAGGTATAGCATTAATGAACAAGGATCAAGTATATCAAGTTGATTTCTGGGCGAGCTACAGTCAACTGAATATTATACTTTAGCAGAGAGAGAAAACTGAGCACATTGAATTGTTCCTACTCATGAACAACAAAAGCACGAGATCCTAGTATAATCCAAGTGTATTTGATCAATCAAGGGGAATAAACTAATGCTTAACAGATTCAATAATGAAAGCCTAAATAGTCAAAGCACTAAAGCAGGAAAGTGACATTTCACAGGGCAAAAACTTGCTCTCAAATTTGACAGGAAGATATTCATGTGCATGGGCAATATCATGGACACAGACAAAATTAATGGCACACAATAATTACCAAACAGGCAAATCATGAATTTATTTACTCTAGCAAATCATGGACGCCTTCAGGATTGGTCGCTGGACGAGTCCTCATCCTCATGGCTGCATACCTTGTGGTGGAGCCTGACGCCATGAGTTCGAAGAAGATACTGTCCGGGTCGGTGAGGGCCTCCGGATCAAGGAGCTCGTCCTGGTCGATGCCGGCTACGCTCCGGCAGCGGCGTTGGCAGGGCGGCATCTGGGCGCCGTCTGAAACGGATCCTGCATTGCCACGCGAGGTTAGTACTGGGAGAGAGTAGCATCCACATCTGATTGATCGCGTCGGACCTGAAGGCACGGAGATGGACGGGAAGTCGTTGGTGGACGCCATGACGGAGAGCGCGGTGGCGGCAAAGAAGACTGCGAGGCGTAGATCCAATCCCATGCGGTGCGGCGACCTCCCTCCTCCTGCGTGCCCTGCTCCCCTCCTCCCGCGCTGCCACTCCCGTCGCGTCCATGGGGCGGCGCCGTCCTGGCGCCCTGCTCCTTGAGCCCTCACATCCGGATCTGCAGAAGAAAGAAGTGAAGTTAGGGTTTGCTAGATGAGGAGGGAGGCGACGGGAGGGAACACATCGAGGGTGGAAGGCACGCGCCTCCAGGCCGGCGGAGAGGAGTGGAGAGGGCGGCGGCGGTGGGGAGGAAGGGCGGCGGCGGATCGACACTGCCAAGCGGCTCCATGGGGAGGCGAGGAAGGGCGCAGTGCAGGTGGGGAGGGGCTGTGTGGTGTGCGGATAGGAGTCGGAGAGGTAGGGTTTTGGGGTAGGTATATTTATTTGAGGCACCGGAACATCTGAGCTGTCCAAACATGAAACTAACAGTTAAAAATGTTAGCCTCTGATGGGTCAAATGGTAAGATGGGCGAAATCATGTTTTCTGCAGCACACTTCACTTATTAAGGTTTTTCTTTTTCATTTTCCATTTAATGCACTTTTGTGAAGTAACTTGCAAACTAAAAATATTTTGTATACCTCAATATATTTTTAAAACTTAATATACTACATTTAAATTGACACCATTGTTTCAAGAATTTTCAAGTAGATTTGCTATTTTCTAACATTTAAATGAATTCTGCAGTTTACCAAAAGTAATTCCAAGTTAACATATATGTACATTTAATAAGATTAAAAAATTCAAAAAAACTATATTTAGGCACCTATGGTCCATTCTAGCCCACATATAGGAGATTGATGAAAAATTCAATTTACTTATAGAGAAAACTCGAACTTCTACTACTCACCTTGTTATAAAATAATGATAATAATACCTAAAATGTCTCCAAAAATTATGTAAATTGGCAAAGAATCATTTTATGGATGTAAAAGCTTCACAAAAAATTTTCATAAGATTTTGTGAAAATTAGAGCATACATTGTTCATAAAGTAGCTAGTCTCTCACATTGTTTCATACAACTCAACTTAAACTTTGAAGTTTGTATATGCTAAAGTATTTTCTTGCTCATGTATATCTCAATTCTAGACATAACCTAACATTTACTCTTATATTAACATATGGGGATTCACATTGCCATTTGTTGTGCAAAAAATATATTTTTCCTATTTTTTAAATCACTAATGAATACACCCTTGTGAAGTAAGTTGCAAAATCGTTATCTTATATGCCCCAAATATATTTTTCACACTTAAAACACAACATATAAGTTTTCATCAAGGAGTTTCAAGAATTTTCAATTAGATTTGCTATTTTATCATTTAAATGAATTTTTACGTGTTTATTTAAAGTAATTCCAAATTGACCTATATGTACCTCTAATAAGATTCACAAAATTCAAAAAATTATATTTAGGCTTCTATGGTCTATTCTATCCCACATCTAGAAGGTTGACGAAAATTCAATTGACATAAAGGAAAATTCAAACTTCTACTAGCCATCTCATTATAAAGTAATGATAATAATACCTAAAACTTCTCCAAAAATTATGTAAATTGGCATAGAATCATTTTATAAATGTACAAGCTTGACAAATTAGTTTCATAAGATTTTGTGAAAATGGAGTATACATTGTTCATAAACTAGCTAATCTCTCATATTGTTTCATACAACTCAACTTAAACTTTGAAGTTTGTATACCCTAAACTATTTTCTTGCTCATGTACACCTCAATTCGGACATAACCTTACATTTACTCTTATATTAACATATGGGATTCACATTGCCATTTGTTGTGCAAAAAGTTATTTTTCTATTTTTAAATCACTAATGAGTACACCCTTGTGAAGGAAGTTGCAAAATTGTTATCTTATATACGCCAAACACATTTTGCACATGTAAAAGAACACATTTAAGTTGTCTTCTAGAAGTTTCAAGATTTTTCGAACAAATTTGCTATTTTCTATCATTTAAATGAATTTCTCTGATTTATTGGAAATAATTAAATTTTGAACTACATGTATGTCAAAAGTCTTGTTTAGTTGGCTTACGGCTGGTCAAGGAGGGCGGGCTGGTTTGGGATCTCAGGGTGGTTACCTGGACTATGTTAAGGAGTTAGAGGGCCACCAGCAGACTTTGATTCCGGTTAGCAAGCCCAAGTTACTTTGACTCCAGTTCAATTTCGCGAAAGTCTGGTTTTCGTCCCTAAACTTCATAACTACACAAAGCATATCCTTCGATTACATCCCGAGGTTGTTATGTGTGGTTTTAAAAATAGTTTTGTCTTTTTTCTTTTTTATATAATTCGACTGAATATTTAGAAAATCATAGTAAACTATAAAAAATTATAAAACAGAAATCCAATTTATATATTATAAATAAAGGTATATCTATATACTAAATATATAATATTATATGCTTTAGAAAAAAATTAAATTTAGATTTTTAAATTATTGATTGTGATTATCTTTAATTATTTTCACACATTATATGATTTTTTTAAATTTATTGATCACGAGGAAATGTTGAAATGTAGTGTGGGTCGGATTATGACGAAATTGGCGCAACGTCATAGTGTTTGGACTTCATATTGGGCTTCATATCCAACATTGCTAATCTATGACGAATCTGATCATGTCATGGATGCGGTGTGATTCAGTGACGAAATCTATGATGAAATTAGCACAACGTCATAGTGTTTAGACTTCATATCGGGCTTCATATCCAACACCGCGAATGTATGACAAATCTGACTTTGTCATAGATGCAGTGTGATCGTGACGAAATCAAAACGCCATGAGAATTTCGTCATGGATCAAAGGATTTCTTGTAGTGATAGTGGCGTGGCGACCTCGATGGCGCGACCTCCTCCCTCCCCGCGCCGGGCCTCCCTCTCGGTGTCGGTCATCATCACTGCGGACCTCCCCGGCAGCGGTGGAGGCCAGCTAGCTACGGTGGGGGCGGGTGGGCTGGAGCCGCCTACGCCGGGCGGCACCATGAAGCCCCACCGAGCCCCCAGCTGCAGTGCAAGAAGAAGAGGAGAAGGGGTTCGGAGGAGGAAGAAGGTGTCAGCCCCCTAAGTGCTCCTGCTAGCTTCGCCACCGGTGGAGGCCATGGCACTGGGTGGCCCCAACGGTGGCGAGAAGTGAGGCGAGGCAGCGGAGAGCACGGACAACAAAGGAGTAAGGGACCCTCCTCCGATTCTCTCTCTCTATCTCCTCCCTCTGCGTCCTTGCCCTCCTCCCCATGCTCACATGGCTCTTCCTCTCCTCCCCTGCTAGCACGGGGAGCAAAGCACGTCGGCCTCCTGTGGCACGCGCGAACTCCCTGGCCGGCAGCGCGGTCATCCATCCATCTCCCAGCGGCACCCTCACCGCGATGGCGGCTGGCGTGCCCTCACCTCACCGCACACTCCTCCTCCCTTGCTCGTGCACACGTCAGCCGGGCTCAAGGCGGTCCGAGGCGTGGCGGCCTCGGCAAGTGGGATCCATGGTGCGGGGCAGTGGGATCCAGGCTGGCAGGTGAGCAGGGGACTCTGTGTCGTCGCACGACGCGGAGATGGCCTCCGCGAGGCTCGGCAGAGCTCAACTGGCAGAGGTGCAAGGGAACCTGTGGCGACACAGGGCATCACGAGGCGACACGGCACCTTCTCTCGAGACCACGAGGACGAGCTTCGCCTTCTCCGCTAGTGGATGGAGCATTCCCGGGCTGCTGCGACAGCGAGGTGCTGCTACAGCTCCAGATCGCGCGTGCCGAGGCCGGCATCTCGAGCGGACGCGATGCATAGGCGGGCTCCCGGTGACGTCATCTCCTGGCAGCAGCTCCTCTTCCTGCTACCGCGCGGACCAACCACCCTCCCGCAGGCCCCGCGCCACGTCCGCATACCGTACGGCCGCTACCTCCGCCAGGCTTCCCGGAAACGGGACGAGGGCGGAGCTTAGCGTATCCCGTCCCCGCTGCTGGGGTGATTCACTGGAAAGCCGCACGGGAAAAAGGAGAGCAGGGCTATCCTGTTCCTCAGTGCGGACGGTCTTAGGGCTGAATTAGTCATGTCCTTACTTTTTGGATTTTTAAGATGAGATCATCCCATGCATCTCATGTTTAATTATGAACTAGGAAGGAGATCAGAAGGAAACGGCTTCAGCTTCCATTACTGCAGCTCTAGAAGCTCTCGAAAAGTGAAGGATTTGATTGAGATGAGTGAAAGAGGAAGTCCCACGCCCGATTTAGCACACTTTCGTTGCAGCTTCTTGAAAGCAACTGCCGACACATTTCAAAGGACCAACTTGTATATTCACTCCCACATGTAGCTTTAAATTGATTCCATTCATGTGTCCATCCACGTAGGATTGCTGTAATTATCTTGGGCTACGTATTTGTACTCCCGATGCAACAAATTAACAGCCTGTTCGTTTGGTCGGTGGTTGATGACCGGTGCTGATTTGTTCGAGAGAAAATCGGTGGCTGGTTTGTTCTGAGAGAAAAGTACTTGAACAATTACTCGAGCTGCACAAAGACTCAGATCGAAATACTTGTCGTCATTGACTTTTTCTATAACTTTGACCATTCGTCTTATTCAAAAATTATGGAAGTACAATTTATTTTGTTTGCTATATTATTTACTATTGTATGTATTTTAAGCTTGATTTATTCTTTTACATGTTTGCAATAATTTTTGAATAAGACGAGTGGTCAAAGTTGCAAGAAAAAGTTGTCAATAACAAATATTTTGATACGGAGGAGTACTCTAAACAACATGAGCTAACACTTCGTCACTAGCTCTTCTGCCTCTGCATCCGCATACAAGTTCGTAGTTTGTTATGGGGGTGTTTGGCTACCGCATGTAGTAAGTCTAGCTAACGAAGCCCATGGACAGCCCAAGCCAAGTTTGTCTCACCATTTCAACTCGTGATTGGTAGACGCATAAGAAGGTGGGCTGCATAAGTGGAGTCCGTCTCATGGTGTTTGGTAGGTCATAAGTTGAGTGGGCTCCACTCACAGCCCCTGTGTGTTCTCACCGCTCTTCTTCATCTCCCATCTTCTTCCTCGCTTGCCCATCACGACCGCGACGGCACGATCACTGTGGATGGGGAGCTCGGCGCGGCGCGATGCGGTGGAGCCATGGAGGGGAGCTCGACGCGACGCGTGGAGGGCAAGCTCGGCCGACGCGGTGGAGCGTGAACTGGGCGCGACAAGGTGGAGCGAGCCGCCCAGCCGCCCACTAGCTCCCCACCGCCACCCTCGAGGGACCCCGCCGCCATCCCCGAGGGAGCTCGCGCATCTCTTGCCCCAAATTAAATCCGCCACCTCCCCATCTTCTTCGCCGAGCTCCTACTCCTCTCCTTCTTGCCGGGCAAGAGCACGACGCCGGGCGACGTAGTCCGCCAGCTCCATCTCTATCTCGAGGCGTGGTCGGCTCGAGCCCGCCGCCATGCTGCCACACGAGCTCCGCCTCGCCAAGCCAAGGTCCGCCGACGGTGACCCTATCACACCCCGCACGAGATGGAGCTCCAGCAGGTTGCACTATGGGAAACGCCACCGATTTGCGATTCCCACTATGCAGCTCGTACAATGACTTTTGCATAGTCCAAGACCGGTTATCTTCTTATGCGGCTACCAAACACCAAGAATCAGACATTACCATAGGCTACACAAGTCCGGATAGCCTATATGCAGCCTACCAAACACCCCCGCTCTTCTAGAACATCCGACGATTGACTCTTCCTTTTTATTTTTTCAATTTCTCCAAATGATTCTTTATGATGATTTGCTTTTTTTTTCTCAAACAACTGCCAGTATAAAATCGAACACGCCGATACTCCAGGCGCTGTGGGCTGTCGTGTTGGGGTGCCATTAGTTGTCACCGTTGTGGCGACAAATTAGCAAATCATCACCGAGCGGGTCTGCGGATGTGGGTGGGTTGCTGGTGGGTGGACTATCTGCAAACAAACAAAAATGTTGATGTCACTTTTTCATACAAGTTGTTTGAAATTTAAAAATTTATAGATCATAAATCGAGTATCAAATTAAATTCGATCGCACCAAGAAATTTCGACAATAAAACTCAAATAAGATCTCATTTGACTATATTTTGACAAACTTTTTATTCATATTTTTAATTAAGGTTATATATTCTATTATCGCCGTAACAAACCAAATGAAGTGTCGGGATAAGCGAGAACAACTGTCGAACAAGATCTTATTATGGCCAAAATAAGTTTGTATGTCATCGAACAAGGGTCGAACAAGTTATTATTATAGACAGAACAAGTTATTGTTATATCTAGAACAAGTTATTAATATATCCAAAACAACTTATTATTATAGCTGAACAAGTTTGTATGTCATCTCAAACAAACAAAATAAAGTGTCAAAACAAATGAGAACAAGTCTCAAAACAAGATCCTATTATAGCGTAACAAGTTTATATGTCATCTCGAACAAAACAAATGTAATGTCGTCGAACAAATAAGAATAAGGGTAAGAACAAGTTATTATTATAGATGAATAAAATATTATTATAGCTAAAACAACTTATTATTATAGCGAGAACAAATTTACATCTCATCTCGAACAAATAAATATTAATGAAAAAACATATAAAAGAAAGACTATATTAAAAAATGGAAATATAAGCAAAATAAAAGAAAATAAATAAAAGAAAAGAGAAATAAAGAGAATCAAAAAAGAAATAACAATAAAATGAAGAAGAACAAAAGAAATATTCAATGAAATGGACAAACATTCACTAAGATGGAACAACCTAAGTTGGAAAAATTTCACTAAGATGACCCAAATATTCACTTAGAGAAAAGAATGATGTAATGAAACAAAAAGAAAAATAAATATTTTAAGTATTGAAGGAAATAACATGAAAGAGAAATAACACGAGAGGAGAAAAGAATCGAAAAGAGTGAAAAAAAAAGAAAAATGAAAGGAAAAGAATAAAGGAAAATAAAATAAAAGAAAAACCGAAAATAAAAAACAATAAAAAGGATGAAGAGGAAAATAACAAATATATAAAGAGAAACCAAAATTAAAAATAGAGAAACAAATGTAAAAGAAAGGAAAGAAAAGGAAAGAAAAAGAAAAACGATTAACGTACCTACCTGCATGGGTGGAGGTGGGAACAATGTGATGGTTGGTGAAGTTTTCGCTGAAGTGACATATAGCCCTGGCGGGTGCCGTGGCCTCCAGCCATCCGTCCTGATAGACACACAAGTGTGCCATTGTACCTCAGTAAAATGGCCGCTATGTGCCTGCGCCAACCATCTCCACCGCAGCGAAAGAGACACTCGCGTTTCTGGGTTCGGCCGGTAGGCCCGCCACGCTGTCGGTGTCGGTTGCCCTTGGCGCAAAGGTGACACTACGGAAAACCGAGCTTTGCCGTGCGCCTCGGGCGCATGGCAAAGGTTAGAAATGCACGGCAAACGTTTTGCTGTGCATTTTTATCGAGGCGCAAGACAAAGGGCACACAGCAGATTTTTGCACGGTAAAGTCCTTTGCCGTGCGTTTTCACACACGCACGGTAAACAATCTGTCGTGCGCCACGGCTGGCGCACGGCAAACAAAAGCAATCGACGGCGCCCGGTGGAGACGGCGTCAACATCCTTTGCCGTGCGCAAGAGTTAAGACGCACGGCAAACAAAACAAAAAAAAGAAAAAATAAACGGGCGGGGCCCGCCACGGCTGGCCACCACCGCCGACGTGCTGCCGAGACGCCGCGGGCCTCCACCGCACCAACAACCATCCCGCCTCCACCTCCGCCGCCACCAGCACCACCATGCGCCGTTGCCACTGTGAGCAAAACAGGAGAAAGGGAAAGAGGTAGAGAGAGAGCACCTCACTCGCTGCCCAACCGGCAGATCAACGCCTCGCCTCCGACTACTACGGTCCCGCCATGGCCTCCTCCTCGACCGCGGATCCCGCACCGACCGGGAGGGAGGAGGCATGGGAGGCGGCCGTCGCCGGGAGAGAGGGAGGCGGCGTAGATCTTGAAGGAGGGCGGCTGGAGCTCGGGCCTCCACCGCGCCCACGAGCTCGGGCGCCGCCGCCGTGGCCGGCCACGGGAGGAGGGGAGACGAGCTCGGCGTGGCCTTGTCGGACGGGAGGAGAAGCCGGCGAGGAGGCCGCCCGCCCGCCTCGGATGCTCCCCGGCGTGGGAGGAGGCCGCCCACCGCTCCCCGCCTCGGATCCACCGCCCGGCGAGGAGAGCCGCCCACCGCTGGGGCGGCGAGGTGGAGGAAGGAAAGGGAGAGAGGGTGCGGTGGGGAGCGGGGATGGGTGGTGCCGGGAGCAGCCGGCGTGGAGGTGCCGTGGCGGATCTGGGAGGGCCCGCCGCCGAGGCTCCCAGTGCCGTTGATTCGTCTCTCGGGTGGGTGGGTGGGTGAGGCCGGGTGGTTGGGCCACCGGGTGCAGAGGATAAGGGAGGAGAGAGGTGCGGTGTGGTGTGGTGGGAGGAGGAGATAAGGATGAGGGAGAGAGTGGGGCCGGGGCCGAGGCATGTGTGGGCTTTGTCGTATGCGCACACACGACAAAGTTGATCCGTTTGCCGTATGCGTTTTAACAATGCGCACGGTAAACTTTTGCCACTATTTTTAAAAATTATGCTTAATTCGTAAAAATTATCAAACAAAGTTTTAAAAAAATAGAAAATTAACTCAAATTAAGTTATGTTATCTATTGCTTATAGAAACAAGTTTTGAAGTCAAAACTTTATTTGAATTTCGTGTCGCTGACAAATCTAACCATATCTTTCGTAACTTAATGGAACTTCATGAGAGATGTTTCAATTTCTAATCGTCGTACATGAAAAAATGTTCAAAAATCAATCAAAGTTTTCCTATAACCTTCACATATGATATTATGAGATATTGACAGATCTCATAAATTTCAAACTTTATTTGAATTTTTTAGAATTTTTAAATCATTTAGACACACGATCATGGTCGTGTTTTCTACTCAAGATGTTCAAAATTTCTTTTGGTCTCATGGAAAAGGTCTTAAATTTAGCTAAATAACATGAATACCATTTTTCCACTCATTTTATTCTATTATTTGAAGCACTTGTAGTTCAATTTTGACTTCTTTCAAAAAATTGCTTGAAATGCAATTAATTAGTTAAATATAGCAAATGACCACAAGAATCTACCAAATTTTAACATGATGCATCACATGTTGTAGTAGAGTACAAAATAATATTTTTGTAGTGGAGAAATAGAAAGAAGTACAAAATCAAAATTTTTAAAAATACATTGCTCTTGAGGAAAACGCACGGCAGCAGGTATATTTGCCGTCTTGGAGGGAAACGACGGCAAACAAATCTTACCGCCTTGTCCTAACGCACGGCAAAGGGGACGAACAACTAAAGGTTGCCATAGGAAGCGGCGTCCGGTGGAGGGGAAAATGTTTGCGTGCGCCAAGGTAAAAATGCACGGCAAACTATTTGTTTACGCGCTGAAAACGCACGGCAAACTATTTGTTTGACGTGCGTTTTTCGCCATGCGTGGAAATGCCGCCGCAGCAAAGCACCTCTTTGCCGTGCTGCAAAATGCGCACGGCAAAGTTTGGACGCATGGCATACACGAAGTTTCCGTAGTGTGACTTGGCTGACCGATGACCAGCCAAACCGCTAGTGTCCCCAAAGACCGTGAAGTCGACTCGCCCACACAATTGCGGTCGAAATCTCATTCCTTCCTCTTCCACTCACCGTCCTCCATGTTGTCGCCGCCACCGCATCTCCTCGCCCGCTGCCGAGGCCGCCTAGTGGGACTGGTCGATCTTAGCCTCCACCCCAACACTTGGGACTGCCTCGCCTCCACCGAGGTTGCGCCGCCATCACTGCCGTTGCGGTGGCCGTCTGTCCCAATGCTGACTTCCACCTCTCACGCCTCCACCACTAGGGGCTAGAGCTGATCTGATCACGCTGCGCCGTGCATGCTTCTTCCACCGTTAGGGTCAGGCTGGTGGTCATGCCACGCCTGCCTCCTCGGCCGCCGGCTGGTGTCGAGGTGACCGCAGACGAGTGCATATAGGTGCGCGTGAGCACGCCTTCCATCCTAGTACTTAGGGCACCTACAATGGTGTCGTTAGTCTATCTACAAGATGTCCACGTGGGAGATAGAGGGTAGGAGAGAGAACGAGCTACCGCCCGCAGCGACACTCGCTATCATCACGCTTCCCTAGTTGAGCGGGCCCCACGATGGATCCGGGCGGCGACGCGACCACCACCCACCGCCTCCCTTTGGCTCGGCCGCAAGAGGGGCTCGGCCGCAGGCCGCCGGCGAGGCAGTACGGGTGGCCTCCGGCTAAGGCGGGCGTGGTCATGGCGTGAAGCGAGGCGGTCGGCGTGAGGATCGAACCACGGAGCGAGCCGCCACCGCATGGGGAAGTAGACGCGGTAGCGAGTTGTGGGGCGAGCAGCGAGCGCGCGGCAACCGGTTCGGTGCGCGGTTGCCGGTGGAGGACGCAACGCCGGAGTTTGTGAGAGAGCATCACCGAAATAGGGTGGGACGGGCGTGCTCTGTGTTGATGGGCTCCGGTTCCCTCGAGCGCTGGGGAAGACAGCTCAAGATGTGTTGGAGCTCAGCTGCAGCCCACCGGGCCATTGGCGCACAGCGTTGCCGTCCGGGAGGAGGAGGGGTGGCGACTGGCGCAGATGCGTGGGGAAGATGGTTGGGGATGGGGAGGAGGGGTGGCGACCGGTGTGGCGGGAGGATGCTTGGGCTCCGGTCGGGGCAGACCCACGGTGGCACGAGATGAGGGTGGCGGGGAACCAGCCATGGCCATGGGCCGCCAGAGAAGTGGCAGTACCGGCCATGATGCCATGGTAGAGTAGGAGAGAGGTAGGGATGAGGATAAAGATGGAGTACAGGTCCCACACAAAATTACAACTGTTGGGTGAATCAACTACTGAGTTTACTATATCCCACGTGGACATCATTATAGAGAGCATCGTGCTATAACCATTACGAGTGCCCTTCTGTTTGCCTCGAGTTGTTGGAATTGAGGACGAAAAGTGGGATAGGAGGCTGTCAGATTGCAAGTGGGGTGGCCACAAAAGTCATAAAGGTTACCTACAACCTGTACCGCTTCACAGGCTTTGCGCTACTCAAGGAAACTTCTCATGATGTGAATAGTGGCTACAACATTCCCAGACCTTTCCCACAGGTTGAGACGTGCAGCGGGGCACAAGGACTGACATTGTGCCAGATATGATGGCGAAAAAATGAAATACAAGCTGAATACAAGTGAACAAGACAAGATCGCACGGGAACAAATGCAGATGGACGGTCCGGATTGATTGTTTCACTCAAAGCTTCACAATATTGGACAACATTTTCGCTACTCATGACTTATATGCATTGCAATAGTATTAATCATGTCATCCTACCCGTCTTTGTTGGATTTAATACCTTTTGGAATACTCATTCAGGGAAATGATACAATGGTATATCCGCGTTTGCAGATTTGTTTTGTGATCGTTATGATTACCACCATGATATTTTAGCACTCTTGCTAGGAGCACTCAACCTAGTGATGACCTAGAAATGCCAACAAGCATTATTTGCGCCATTGACAGGGAAGGCACATGATCAACATGACAATACTTTGCATATGTTTATAATCATGATAGGATAGAATAATTCTCAATGTAGGCTAACTTTGATTGTCTTCTCAGGCAGTGTATGACTGGTTCCGATTTACCGCCAAATTTCATTGAGAATTGAGTCACTTGTGAGGAAAGCTCTAATCTGTTTCGACTCTCCTCTGCGTGCTCGAAGTCGATCCAACTTCCTTAGTGACATCCGCATCAACCTTTATGGCTCAAGAAGTTTCGTGACTATTGTGCTCCTTTTGCCTCCCAAATGCTGAAAGGCCCTATGTTGAATGTTGGGACGAAGGTTTCGAGATCAGAACGGGTCTCATTACCATGGTACAGGCTAGTACATTCCGTGGCAAAACCATTTAGGAGTTAGGACGCAAGTGCCGATTTACAGTTCCTTGAACTTCACAGCACCTTCACCATTAAAGAAGTGAGTGAAGATGCTATCTTCGACTTGTTTCCGTTCTCTCTCTTGCAGACGAAGCAGTAATTCTCGTGAACTGCGGGAGGTTGATACATGGGATAAGTGTTCTGCGGTATTCTTCATGAAGTTCTTTCTGTTAGGTAAAACCAATACCTTTCATGAAAGAATTTCTCACGAGGTTTAGAGCCACATCAAGGATAACGCACATGAACGCCGTCTGGTTAGGACCGACAACATTCCCAGCAACTGTAGTAAGCCTGTACGTGTGAGCACTTGGTGATGATCTGGCACAGTGGCGTAGAGGGGGCTAGCAGAGGCCATGGCCTCGCCTATGGGTTGCAAATTTCCACTAAAAATCATTTTGGATCAAATGTTTAGATAAATTAGTATTGTTGGTCCCTCAACAATAAAAATCAATTTCCAGCTATGCCACTAATCTGGCATGGATGATTATAATGGCATCGGTGAAGGTAAATTCATCCCTATCACTCTCACATATACTTACCAAACTGTAAGGAACTAATAAATAAGGCGCAACTGGTGCTGGTTAGAAGCAAAGGATCGGATAAAATTTTCCAAAAACAGGAAGACCTAGCCACCGAAAACATAAAAAATGGCTATATATTATTATTTGATAAAGTTATATGTATACGTTTTGCTTTCGTGATATAAATTATATATATAACTTTTTATTGAAAATTATATATATATAAGTTTTGCTTTCCTTACTTAAGTTCTTTTATTTTAAAAACCTTTTGCGTTTTGCATTTCAGATTTTTTTCTTCAGCGATGTCCAACTTCTTTTGTTTTTTAATCGGCATGTGCTACAACGTTGCACGGAGGCCAACGTTGCATGTGTGCGCACCGGGGACGTGCAGCGACATGTGTGAGGAAAGGTAGTAGTATAATGCCGAGTGCTAGTAGTTTGTTGAATTCGTTCGCTGGGGCGGGCCCTAATTAGTGCTTCCTGAAAGCTGTGCTAAAACAAAATAACAACAAAAAAGAAGCAAGAGGCCAAGTTGCAGCAAGAGGTGTCAAATAAAGCGACTCTGAGGCGAGTCTTAGGTCAGTCTCAGAGAAGTGTCATAAGAGGGTCATGAGTATTAAATTTTCTACATCAGCAAATTTATGAGGAGAGAATGGGAATGTCATGGAATGAGAGGGGGTCATCACCATGACCCGTGGTCATCACCATGACCCTCAACCGGCACGTTCTTAAGATTCCGTCTTGGTAATCGTGTGATGACCTTCTATTGAGATCGGCCTTAGTGGAGAGGGTTATCGCACAATTATCAAGACTGTAATCTTAAGAATCACAATAGAGGGTCATGGTGATGACCTCCTCACATATTTCATGACCCTCCTCCTATCTCTTCATAAATTTGTTGATGTGGCATGATATTTAATGTTGACTCTTATTACCCTCCTCACTGAGAGTAGCATGAGTGCTGGCTTGCTCTGCGCTACAGCGACATCTCCACACATGCCAAGCACACACAAAGTTGCATAACGGTTGGATGCATTGGCTGGCCAACTTGTCATGTTGCATCCATTTGATCCATGCATAGTTCCCCAGGTACGGATATGGACTTTACTAACGTCTTTTTGCATTGTGGGGCCCATGCGCGTGCGATACTAATCATAGTATTAATTTGGCGACAAGTCAAAGATGCCAACTTAGAAGTCGTTCTGAAGATCAAATGGACTGAAGATCTATTTGGCATCTACCCTGCGTCGATTGCCGTCCAACTCAATTACTCTGTCTGCGACCGCTCCTTAAGGTTATCTGCACCTATACACTTCTTAGACTCTATGGTAGAGTTTGAGTTTGGACTGCTTCATATACATTTGAATTATTATAAACACTATTGTCTTCCTAGGAATAACAAAATTAATCTTTCCATTTGAGAGGGTTATTATTTCATTCATCAACTAAAAGTGCTCAAGATAACGTGGCAATTAATTTTGGGTGAACGAATCTATCCCATGGGGATTGGCTTGGTGCATCTTGGAACAAACTATCATTTGGGAAATATGCATGTCCTGATACTAATTTTATTTGAACACGTTGACTTTAATAGCTTTCATCAAAAGTTTTGTTTAAGTCGGAGAACAAAGTTTGATAAAATTACTTAGAACAGCGGGAGTACCTTTAGCTATATACCTTTAGTCTTGTTCGGTTTATCAGCCACCAGCAGTGATCTTTTATCTCCGAACAAATCAGGTATAAGGCACCAGCCAGGGGGAAGGTTGGCCCCAATGTAGAAATCCCGGCTACGCCCCTGCAGGTAGCCACCAGCCGGCCGAACCAGTTCCTCTTTAGACATCTTTTAGGCTATATATACGCCCACACGCACACCACTCCACAGCATAGAAAGCAAGCAATGGGAGAGTAGTAGTTTACCAGCTCTGAGAGCTATCGATTCCAAATAGTACGTGGGCTAGCTAGCTGCCAGCAATAGCGCCCAGCTAGTCCCGCATGGATCTGGTGACTGCGGCAGTTGCCAGCCTCACCTCCAAGCTGCTGCAGCTACTCGGCGACGAGTACAAGCTGCAGACGACAGGCCTGAAGAAGCAGGTCCTGTCTCTCTCGTCGGAGCTAGAGAGCATCCGCCCTTTCCTCAACGAGGTCGGCGAGGAGCCGTGGTACCAGCTCGACGAGCAGACCAAAGTCTGGGCACGTGAGGTCAGGGACAAGTGCTACGACGCGGAGGATGTCGTCGACATCATCCTCGTCCAATTCGAGGGCCCTGAGACTGCCGAATCGAGCAGACTCAAGCGCGCCATGCACAAGATGGGTGACTTGTTCGCCAAGGGCAAGGCCCGCCATGACATCGCCGACGACATTGAAGACATCATGAGGCAATTTGTAGAGGTTGCCGAGAGGCGTAACAGGTACAAAATTGATGATTCCATTGAGGTCAAGCCTTCATCGTCCACAACAATCGATCCCCGCCTTTCGGCTCTCTACACAAAACCTTCACAGCTCGTCGGCATCAACGAGCCAAGGGATGCACTCATTGAGATGCTGTCCATAGGTGGGCAGGCGAAGAAGATAGTCTCCATTGTCGGGGCTGGAGGATTGGGCAAGACCACCCTTGCCATGGCAGTGTACGACAAGCTTACAAAGATTAATCGACGATTTGATTGCGGTGCTTTTGTTCCGGTGGGACCAAATCCAGACATTAGGAAAACATTGAGGACATTCTTGTTGATCTCATCAAGACGTCAAACATGATCAATTCTCTTGACAATAGAAGGCTCAGCCTTGTTGGTGATCTAAAGGAATTGGATGAAAAGCAGCTCATCGATTCACTCCGTGAGCACCTTGAAGGAAAAAGGTACTACAGACCATCCACACATTCCTGATTATTACTAAATATCGATGTCAAGCTCTTTTACAGTACACAATACTACCATCCGATACTATATAGTATAGACAAAGGGTAATATAGTAATCATTACTAAATATTGACGGGTCATAGTAATTATTAGTAAATTAGAAATATATTACCATCTTAAAAAATAAGAAAATATATTAGATATATATGCCATTGTATCACATATATTACACATGTATACTACTCATATCCCTAGGAAAGTCTTTAGTAGTATATAATTAATCTGAACCATCGGATATTTTTATACTAATCCTTTCTTAACACCAGTATAGTCTAGTATTGTGTGCCATAAATTAGCTCAATATGTGTCTTGGTATCTGATAAAGCCGATCAGTTTACTATAATAGACGTGCATGCTTTGTGCCTTTTTACATGTTCTAGATTACTATATAGTTTACTGATTCATAGGTCCCTTCGATCATGTGCATAGGTACTTCATTGTTCTAGACGATATATGGGAGACATGGACATGGAGAATTATTGACCATGCTTTTGTTGACGGTAATTGTGGAAGTAGAATACTCACAACTACACGTAAATCCGATGTTTCAGAGGAAATTGGTGAAGTTTATAAATTAGATGAACTTTCTGATAATAACTCCAAAAACTATTCTATTCAATAACATTCGGCGGGGAAGAAAACGGCTTTGTAGTGATAATTTGATACGGTTTCTGATACAATTATACAGAAATGTCGTGGCCTACCATTAGCCATTGTTACAATCACTACCGGAAAAGGGAGGCTCCTGACGGGGGGGAAGGGCCCTCGACAGGAGCTACACATGCAGCCCCGCACCGCACCAAGTCCTTGCGAAATATCCCCCCCACCCCACCCGGACACCCCCACCCAAGTCCCAACCTTATCCCTTCGCTCGCAGCCAGCAGGCCGCCGCCTGCCGCCGCCGCCGCTTGCATCTCGAATCCCCCGCCTCCTCCTCCGCAGCTGCCGCCGTTGCTTGCCTCTCAAATCCCCGACTTCCGCCGCTGCTGTTGTCCCTGTCTTATCCCTCGTCCCTGCCTCACCTCCTTCAAGATCCAGTCCATGTCGCCCCGTCGTGTCGTCCCCGTCTTGCTGGATCCGGAACCTAATGGATCTCGCCCGTGGTGCCAGCACCGGCGCCGGCCAAGTTGGAGGCGGGCACAGTGCTATTGGCAGCGAGCCTGTTGGTGGAGGAAGTGCAAAAGTTTCTGCGCGCCTTGAAGATGGAGGTGGGGCTGGAGCTGTGACCTGTGAGCCTGAGAAGCTCGTATTCCTCAATCCCATATGGTATGATTCTCCCTTGTGTGATTTTAATTTCTGCGTGAATGAGTACAAATTTGATTTCAAAACCATATAGATCTGATGAAACTTCATGAATGTTCACCAACAGGAGAACATCTACCCTTGTCCATTAAAGAGGTAACTAAACTTTGCAAAATAAGCATGTAAGAGGCATAGATTATAGTCCTTGTTAAGTAATTTTTTATAAAATAATTAGTCCTACACCCTGCAGAAAAACAACAATGATCTTTTGTTAATATCCAATGGTAAGACATTAAACTTTATTTGCAAATGTTGTATCTAGGAATAGGATGTACTTACTTGAAATAGTTACATTTCTCGATAGGGAACATGACTTTAATTATAGGTGGATGCCCAGTAATTAATTTCATGATGTGTAGAGCCTTGCATGTGAAATGAAAATGAATAAATGATGTGCCAAGGTGGTAATGGAAACATACAAGTACTTGTATTATTGATGGATCATCTAGTATGCTAAAGCATTTTTATACTATGTAGTATGTTAGTATGGCAAGAGAATTGACTCTATTCTGTGCACAATGATATACCTAGAATTTATTAGGAGGTAGCTAGATCGAGTGTCATTTTCACATACACTCTCTGCACTTGCTACCTTGTATGTTGGTAGAATCAACTAATTGGTTGATAATTTTATTTAGCAGGAAGTGTTGACTGTTCAGCACTACTACTAGCTAGCTGCTGTACACAAACCTGATGGATGTGCATGCTGCCGTGCTTTGCAAACTGAACTCATGTATGATTTCTACTCAAATTTTGAATTTCTTCCTCCATGTCTAATATTTAATAATTTACAAAAGGCAATTTAAGACCAAATGATTCTCTAGTTTACTTGAGCAAGTTTGATAGAACTACATATATAGGCAGTAGAGTGCATTGATACACTTCCATCATTGCTATTTTAAGTTTTGACAACTTTCTGCTACAGCCATCCCATTGTATTTTCAGTACTGGGCTATCTACAAGTTCGGATAACTTGCTGGCATCAATATATATTCATCTACAAGTTTATATAGTTCAGAAAATGTTTACTGAATTTTTTTGTATGAATGCATGATCCGCCTTAAACTGAAAATTCTTTTCAGTTCAGAACTAGATATAGGCAGCTAGACGAATTGATAGTTCTATCATTACTAGTTTTTTTGTTTTGATTGATAACTTGAACTTCACTACCATCTGATCGAATTAATTTGTTTTTTGTCAGGTAATAAAATACTACTCGACACAGCTAGCGAAACTGCCATCATCATTTATAATACTTCAGTTGAAATTCAAGGTGACCTCAGTAACCTTCAGTTTGACAAAACTTTAACACTGAGCTATCTACAAGTTCACAAAACTAGCTAGGAGTCATGTAGTTGCATATACAATGAGTTACTTATGGAAATTCTGGAGCAATCCTGAGAAGATGTATATTTAGAGCAGTAGTCATTTTGTGCCAATAATTTGATGGATGCTAGTGTGAAGTGTGTATGTACAAACTGTAATGCATGTATACTTGTATAGGAACTATCAAGCAAATTTGATTTGATAGAGCTGAGAAATTGTAATCGTGGACGCAGATCTGTAAAGGACATGTATATGAAATTATCATGCAAATTGGGTTGATGCCGTGAAATTGTGAGAATGGATGTTTATGTGTACGCATTTTTTTTTGCCTGTTTTAATTGTTTCCCTGACGGTAAAACCGTCAGGAAATGGTCTTCACAGCAGTACTCAAGTCTCCCGTCAGGAACTGCCGTCAGGAAAGGTTTCCTGTCGGCTAAATGACAGGAAAAGTAGACCTTTCCTGACCATCTGCTCCTGTCGGGAAGTTCCTGACGAGGAGCCGTCAGGAATCTCATTCCTGACGGGATTTTGCTCTTTCCTGACAGTTTTTGGCCGTCAGGAACCTCACGTTCTGTGGTAGTGAATAGCAGGGGTGCTGGCTAGAAACCAATAGAGGAGTGGTCTGATGTGTACAACTCGATTGGTTTTGGTCCTCACGAGAACAAAGTTGAAGATATGAAAAGATACTATCATTTAGCTACTACGACTTACCTCCTCATCTAAGGACCTGCTTATTGTATCTTAGTATATGTTTCTAGAAGAATATTGTATAGATAAAAGGCAATTGATATTGAGGTGGATAGCTGAAGGCTTTATCCACGAGGAAAGCGGGAAACAGTTTTATTTGATGTTGGAGCTAGCTATCTCCATGAACTCATGAATAGAAACTTGGTCATACCTGTAGAGGATAAACGCACAGGCCTTTTACAAGGTTGCCGTGTCCATGACATGCTACTTCGTCTCTTAAGAGAATTGTCAACTGAGGAGAACTTTGCTGTTGCAATGGATAAAGACCAACGGTCATCAGTTGAACAAAACAAAGTTCGCCGCTTAGCCCTCCGAACATTAACAGAAGAAACTAATTATAAGGATAATTTGGCACAAGTGAGGTCCTTCAATGTCACAATATGTTTTACAAAACTGATTCCCCAGTGTGCAGCTTTAAAGTTTTGCGAGTCCTAGTCCTGGAGTATTGTATTGGTATGGAAGGTTATCCTATCAAACATATTGCTAAGTTACTCCATCTGAGGTACATTGCGCTATCTCATTCACCCGTTCGTGAGCTCCCCAAAGATATAGGGAATCTTAAGTTTCTGCAAACACTACTACTGGATGACACCGGGATAAAAGAACTGCCAGACAGTGTACGCTTGCTGAAACAATTGATGTGCCTGCGTGCTGACGAGAAGACAAGAGTGCCTGATTGGATCGGGGAGATGACGTCCCTAGTGGAGCTAGAGATGTACCATGAGTTGGTGGCCAATATGGTTTTAAGGTCTTTCTTGAACCCTTTTCCTTTCGTATTTTATAATTATACACACACATAAACATACTGTTTTCATCAAAAAATATTGTTTTCAGGGACTCACCGCGCTTACAGGGACAAGAGATGCACCGTGGTTCCGACAACAAGTGCTCTACAGGGCGGTTCGTGAAGGAGTTGGGTAATCTAAGAAACCTCAGGGTGTTTAAGACAGGTCTTAATCTACAAGACCCAGGGAGGGAAGGAATTTCTGAAGTCTCTAGGGAATCTCCACGACATACAGGACATATCCATTTTATTTCCGCCAGCATTCCTAAAATTGATGCGGGTACTGGACATAGTTTCGCCCTCTCTTCGAGCCTCCGTACACTGGAACTTTTCAATCTGAACTTCTCAAAGGTTCCGGCATGGATGAATGGTCAACATCTTCCAAATCTCTGCCAGTTGAAGGTGGTTGTGAATGATCCACAGGAGGAGGACCTGGAAATTCTCGGCACGCTCCCAAAGCTCCGTGACCTCGCGCTACTCGTTATAAGAAGCATGAGATTAAAGCTGACTATTATTTCTGGGTGTGGTGGATTCCAGAATTTGAGATTCTTACAACTCATTTCACCGTTGAGAGTTTGTACAGGGGCTATGCCAAAGGTTGAAAAAATCACTTTTGGTATAGAGGTGTTCCTGTTGAAGGATGCCAACATCAGTTTCGACTTCGGCTTGGAAAATCTGTCATCTCTCGAGTCTGTGACTGTCGGAGTGAACTGTGCTCAGGCCTGTCCTAGGGAAGTGGAGGAAGCAGAGGCTGCCATCAGGCACGCAGTTGACAGTCACCCCAATCATCCAGAACTTGTAGTGATAAGGCAAAATGAAGACAAAATGGGGGCCGTGGATGCAGCTATAAGGGTAGTTTATCGAGAAACGTACAAGGTACGCATGTGCACCATACTCATTGTATGCTAACCACTACTGAAATCAGGCTTTGCCGAGAGCCTGAAACTCTCGGCAAAGGCCAACAAACCGTCAGCAAAGCCTCTGCCGAGCGTCGCGCTCGGCATAGGGCCCACGGGAAATTTTTTCTCGGCCACGACTCTTTGCCGAGCACCCGAGCTCCAGGCTCGGCACAACCTTTGCCGAGAGCCTACAGTGGGCCGTCGGCCAAAAAAAGTAGCCGTTAACAGGGGTTAAGTTGACGGTTTTTTGAAATCTTCTTTGCCGACGGCCTCGCGGCCGGGCCGTCGGCAAAGAGGGGGTTTTTTTATATTTTTTAGAAAATGCTGTGCCGAGAGCTCGCCGGCCGTCGCACAGACAGTTTTCTATTTTTTGATTAATTCAACTCGCTGCACCTCTCTGGTTATGCATGCATGCATGTATATAAAGTTCTAACGATGACTTGTGTTTTAATGATCAGATGTTGCAAGATTCCACACTGGATGAGCAAATCAAGAAACTCAATAAGCAAATCGACATTCAGAACAATTGTAATAGTAGACTGTATAGTCAGGCCCAAGAAATGGCACATTCGATACCTGAGGGCATCCCAGCATCGCAAAGGTACCATACTGTGCGCATCAGGTCTTCAAAAGACACTATTACATGCACATGGGGTTAAATTAACTCCCCACCTGGGTCACAAACAGTACATTTCAAATTTTCCATCTTCAGTTGTACACAGTTAGCACCATTGCTTTACATGCATGGCCAGTAATTAACGGAATTATGTCATATCAAGTGCTCATTGCAAACTCTTATCTTTTTTTCTGTAGATCGAGAGGATCTCAGTCTCCATGCTGGAGATGGTTGCACTCCGAAAGCAACTTGCCGACGCATTTGAAAAGATGAATGATACGCCAGACCCTGATCAACAGGTACATGCGTGAAATAATTGCATCCCGTCATTTTTGCTTTTTTCGATTCATGTGCTAATTCACATAGGATAGATTGAGGTAATTATTGGATTTTCGTGTGCTCATGATGGGCTACGTACTTAAATGTATTCCAGATGCAACATATTGAGCTTCAGGAACGATTGCTCGAGCTGTACAGAGTTGAAAATAAGCAAATGGCCTTAATCAAGGAGGAACTAGCTAGAAGCTGCGCTCAAAAAGTACCTGATGCAGAGGAAAAGGAGGAGCGGTAATAATGTACGTACATTGAACCAATATTTCATCACAATGTTCTGTTTTCTGCTCTCTTCATCCGTGTGAACTAGTTCGGAGTTAATACACAGATTGGGAGTTTTCACTCTTCACAAAAATTATGCATTTAATTTCAATATAAAAAGATTTGGGGTTTATGAAATGTTATGCAATCATTATTAAATTAAACTTGAAAACATAACTTGCTATTTCAATAGCTCTGCCTTGAAACATCATGAGTTTCTCGATCAAAAGAAGAAAATTATAAGATTCCACAGTTCATATGCCTAGATACCTTTATTTATGTTGTCATCCTTATATATATATATTTTTTGCACAACTGCATTGTAGGTTTCCACACTTCTGCAATCGTACTGCCAGCTCAACAGTCAACTTTTCTCTGTCTACACATTCATGGCCAAATTAAAAGTTGAAAAATAAGAAAAAAATTTTGCTTGTTTGTATCACTTTGTAGTTTATTGTTTTCCTATTTCATCTATAAAAATGCAAAAAGGCAGTACTTTTTTTTCTGTTTGTTTAATTAGTTGGGCAATTCAAAATTTCTTTTCTTTAGGTTTTCTAGTGTTTATAATTTATTTTCTCAACAAAAGGATAAAACAAAAAGAAATATAAATCATTATAGAATCGTTATTTTGTGGGTGATTTGTGTGTGTGTGGGGGTGTGGGGGGTGGGGGGTCGGGGGGTGGTGGGGAACTCCGCCTATGCAATTAAGAAGTGATCAAACTTATGATTGCATAGCTGGTCCCAAGCCCAGAAAAAGGAGGAGGCCAACCATAAAGTTTACATAACAATCTTGAGCATTCAATTCTCATTTTTATTAGTTATGGACATTTTTCTTATATCATGCTACCATGATGATCACAAGGTTTGAGTAGTGCTTTCATAACAACACAGGCAAGGTAACTATATTTGTAGCAGTCTTGGCATTGCATATATCCATTTGTTTCTATCTTTGTCAAGAAAAGTCTTTTTACAAATGGACTACCTATATAATCTTGGAATTCAAGAGAAAACCTCTTCCCTTGTTGTTGATGTTTTTGAGCTATCCCAAGTTCTTACAACTCAGAAATAAATGACAACTAACATTTCTTTACATGCATTTTTCCTTTCAAATATTGTGTGTGTCAGCCGAACCTGCGGGCCTCCCATATGGGTACCATCTTCCACATGTCCATTACTCATGGCTCTCTCAAGGAAGTTTGGTAAGATTCCATGACATATTCTTGGCGAAACTGACCTAGAGAAGGCTTATGTAAGGTGGAGGCAGAATGCTCTTCAACACACACTCTCCAAGAAGTTCTATTCCTATCTTGCTTAGTACTAATCTTGAGTAGTGGAGAATTAGGCCTAGAGCCGAGCTACTGTTGAATGTGCAATCCTCAAAGCTGCCGGGCATGAATGAATGGCCAACGTCTTCCAAACCCGGCCAGTTGAAGGTGCTGGTGAGTAGTAACACGGACGAACAGGATCTGAGAAATATTAGGGCGTTCCAAAAGCTCCGTCGTCACCTCCTGAGAAACCACAAATTATAATACTATAAATATTTGTGGGTGTGGCGGGTTCCAGAATTTGAGATTCTTACGTCTCGGTGAACCATTACAGTTTGTACTTAGTACCGGCCAGGAGCAATGCCAAGGCTTGAAGACATCACTTTTAGTGTCATGGTGTTTGAGTTAATGGATGGCCAAGATCAGTTCGAGTTCGGCTTGAAAAAATCTTTCGTCTTTCCAGTCTATGACTGTCGGCGTGGACTGTGCTGATGCCTGTGTGGCTGTCAGCATTGCAAAGGTTAGTATCTCGTCAGGTCATCATGCATATGAATGGTTAATACAGACGCTTTAGCTTGGGGCGTTGCTATTTAGCGGAGCGCGCCTTGGGAGGCTCGCAGCGATCGATTTTCGGACCGTCACGTTGTTCTGCTTTCTTTTCTGACTTTTCCTCCCTGGTTATCAACAGTGTCACAATCCAGTGGAGCTCGCCGAAGGCTAATCCTGTCTGCAAAATGAAGAACACAAGCAAGAACTCGAAAGTATGCAAAATTCAAAATTTAGTGACAACTGCAGATGAATAATTAAGCACACGAAGTTGGGGTTTCACAAAACAAAGATGGTGACTGTTCAATGATAGATTACTCTAAAGCAAAACCCGAGTCACTAATTTGGGTGGCTACTGAGTTTATACCCTAAAGAGGGCGTTGATCCTAGGGTTGGGGCGCATCAAGTGGGCGCCACAACTGGGCTGAAGCCCGACTCAAGACAAGGATGAGTTGGCCCAAAATAGGTGACGCGACACCTTTTGTGGTCACACATCGTGATCCATGAATTTTTGGAGCTAGGACCAGAACCAAAACGACGACGGCGTCTTTCTCCCTTTCCAACGAGTCTTCTATAAGAATCTTAAAATGATTACTATTTTTCTTATATCTCTAAACTAAGTGATTCTTGTAATCATACGTTAATAACGATGAGCTTTATCTTTCAAAATGTGTTCATATTATTTTGTAACTGTTTGTTTTATTTTTCTTATATTGTTGTTTTACACAACAACATAAGAATAATATAACAGATAGTGATAAAATAGTATAAAGAACATTTTAGAAGAAAAATCCATTGTTATGAACACGTGACCACAAGAATCACCTAAATCGAGCTACAAGTAAAAAGTAATGATCATTTTAAGTTTTAAAGACTAAATTGTAAAAAAGTTAAAACCACCCATCAAAACCACTGATGGTCAATTGTGAACGGTTTTAAGAGGTGGATGGTCAAAGATATCCGGTTTTGAAGTCCGATGGCCAAAACCAAACTAAGGCAAAAGTTGGATGGTCAAAATGTACCTTTTCCTTGAAATTATGAGATTTGTCAATATCTTGTGATATCATATGTAAAGGTTGTAGTAAACATTTGAATGGGTTTTGAACATTTTGTGATGTACGATGCTTACAAATCAAACATCTCAAAAAGTTTCATAGAGTTAAGAAGCATATGGTTAGATTTGTACATGACGTGACATTTAAATTTAATTTTTAATTCAAAACCTTTTCTATAAGCAATAGAAAACATAACTTATTTTAAATTTTTCAAACTTTGCCATGCTCAAGACGGCAAACAAAAACATTGTCGGTGTGCTTTCCTTAGTTCACGACAAAGATTTACTTTGTTGTGCGTCGCACGTGAACGCACGGCAATAAGCACATGCGCCACTAAAACCCCACTGCACTCTCCTCCCACGCAGTCACACCGCCTTGACCGCACCTCGAACCCACATGGCCCACGCGGCCTTATCTCTTTCTATCACACGATCTGTCCTAACTCCTCTCCCTCCTCATCCCTCCCAGTGCGGCCAGCTCTCCTCCTTCTCGCCGACCCCAGACCCCTCCTCCTCCTCCAAGATGGCGGCCCGGTGGCGTCCTCCCTCCCTCCTGTTGGGCAGCGCGGCGGATGGCGAACGATGGCAGCAACAATAGACCTGTGGTGCGATGGCAAATCCCTCCACACCTCCTCTATCGCCTCTCCTCCTCGTGCCGCCACGCCTCCTTAGCGCCGCCGTCCGCCACCTCTTCCCGCCGCCAGTTCAGATCGCCCCTCCCTTTCGCTTTGGGTGTGGCGGTGAGTAGCGATGGTGTGGTCGTGAAGAATGGGAGGCTTCTTTTAGCTACTTTGGGAGTGAACACATTCCAACGAGAAACTCTTCTTGTCAATTTTGCATCTTTGATGAAACCGGTTCTTCCATTTCTATGAGGTCCTTGATTTTGTCGGGATTTGCTTTAGTGCCCTTTGTTGATACTAGGCATCCCGAAGTTTTCCTTCGAATGCCAAACACGCATTTCTCAAGATTGAGTTTGAGATTCACGCTCTCAAGTTTGCAAATGTTTCGCCAAGTACGATGTGACCCCTCCGATGCTTTTGACAATTATGTCATCTACATAGGCCAAAATATTCCTTCAGATGTTCATGAAGAACTATTGCTGCACTCTTGATAATGTGCACTGTTCTTTAGCCCCTCGGGCATTTTGACAAAGCAATAGGTTACGAAGGTGTGACGAAACTTATTTTCTCCTCATCTTCTTTTCGACCGACTTGATGATATCCCAATAACATATCCAAGAGTGAGAGCATTTCGTTGTTCGCATCATCAAGTACTTTATCTACTCTTTCTAGTGGATAGTCATCTTTTGCAAGCCCGTGAAATCTACACACATTCTCCACTTCCTATTTTTTCTTTTTACTAGGACAGTGTTGGCTAGCCATAAGCGGATACATGCATGACTTCTCTTATACTTTGGCATCTTGAAGTCTTTGCACTTTTGTCTTGAAAGCCTCAACTTTCTCATCACACATTTTCACGAGGTTTTGCTCTTTTGGGTGAATTTTCTCATCGATTGTCTAGGGTGTGTTCAATTATGTCCCTATCAACTCCTTGCAAATCATTTCTTTAAGGCAAAGACATCCTTGTTCTTGTTCAAGAGCAAGATTAATTATTCTTCCTTTTCCTTCTCCAGTTTGCTCCTATGGTGCTCTATCGGCATATCATCAAGGTACACTCTTTTGTTTTGCCATCAACGCTTATTTCCACCTTCTTTGTCCCTCTTAGCCTTGACATAAGTTACATTCTTTCCTTGTTCTTATCCGAGAAGGTGGACGTTGTTCTCGCCTGTGTGTGGCCCTTCTCGATGTCTCTTGTTTCTTTTGATCACTTTAGACTGTGATGATAACTCTAGGAGCTGGAATTTTCGTACAAAGGAATTGTTGCCTTTTGACAACATCGAATTTATTGATGAATCCTCTCCGAAAATTGCAAAGTATGGATGATACATATCCACAACATCAAATGTGAGATTCTTTCTCGCATTGTCAAGATCCCCAAATGAGACTAGGAGTGATTTTCCCATTGGTTTTATTAGCTTTCCTCAAGCCCAAGGATGCTATGGTGGTTGTGGCATATGGGGACTCAAACTCATTCTTCTAGAAATTTTTGTGAACAAGATATCGCAAAACTTCCATTGTCTACTAAAACTTTCCCGATTACCCATCCCGCAATGTTCACCTCAATTACTATTGCATCATTGTGGTCCGTGGACTTTAGCCCAAGTCTTCCTCGGTAAAGGTTATTGGCACCTTTGGCCCATTCTCGGCCTCGCAGAGGCCATCATTGATGATTGTGTTCACGGATCTGAAATAGTTGTTCCTTTGCTTCTTGGTTTCAAATTCCATGCAAGATCCACCTATTATTAGCATGATTCCGAAGGAAGGTGCCTTGGAATTGTTGTTTCGAGAACTTGATTCTACTTTTGGGGTGGTATCTCGGTGGATCACCGATCGTGACGTTAGCGCTTGAAAAGGTTCGGATCGGGTGATAGTGAAAGCCGACTAGATCTAGATCAAGTTGGATCGATTGATGATAAAAGCTAAAACTACAAGAGTTGGAACGAAACTTGCGGATCTAGCTAATACCGATAAGGGGTGAACAAAGAACTAGACGAAACCTCGGTGATGCGCCCGAGGTTAAAGCCTAAGATTATTCGCAAACGGTACTCACAAGCTTGTCGGAGGTCGATCGATGTAGCCCGACGAACTTGAAGGACGACATTGAAGAAAAGAAAACGCAATGGCAAGTTGCCGGAAAGTAGATGTTGTACATTGTAAAGGGTTTGCGAGGCGCTTTGTTTGATATTGGTGTGTACAATTTTCCGACCACACATGGTCACTATTTATGTCCCTAGGACAACCCGACTCCTAGTCGACCACGGCACTATTTACTTGCATCTAAAGAAAACAAATACTACTAAGAATAGAAAAGAGTCATACAAGAGTCAAAACCTTCCTAAAACTCGACTCGACCGTTGCTACAATCGTAGACCGACCCGCCTCCACCATGCTCTTTCCTTTGGCGTATTTTCTCAATTATCGCTTTTCCTTTCCATCGGCCGATTCCTCGTTGACCATCCGATTAGGTTGACCCGCTTTGTCCATCGATAGATAGAGTTGGACCGCCTTGACTATCGGGCTCATGACCCCTTCTTTACTTCAATCGGCCGATTGTATCGCCTCTCACCGCCTACTCCTCCTTATCTCTTCTTGACTTGTTTTTCCAAAAACAACATCCAACACATATAAGCAAGAATGAGAGCACTTATGGTTAGTACTCGCAAGACCACAAAAGTTAACTACAAAGCAATTTTAAATCCATTTTAAGTTCATTAATCATGTGAGGGTCCATGCCGCTCTTGACCGTGAGCACGGCCGGTCGATTAGTTTTACACTGCAGAGGTTGTACACTTTCGCCATAGTTTGCGTAAGAGTTCAAGAACTCGAACCCAACCATGATGTCGATCAGCACAATACCACACTCCGAGGTGTGATTGCATAGGGACACTATGAAGCCTTTACAAAGACATGCAAAAGACCAACAACCCACATAGTTACGGATCGTGGACCATAACCCTCCCTAGTGGTCGGCACCTTAGCAAAGGTTGATACCCCAAGAGGACGGGTTGTACCTGCAACCCCAATCCTCTGCTCCTTTCGAGATAAGGTCATCAATTCATTCGACACCTAATTAATTGGCTAAGCGAGCCATATGGACGTGGTTGTACTATCTTCCGGTGGTTCTCTATGTTCCAATTAATTTATAATATTCTTGTTTAAAGCATAGGTAGAAGGACGGTTAGGGTCACTTTACTTTCTCCAACCACAAGTTACTCTCATCTTCTTCAAACTTCGCACTTGCTCTTCCTCGAATGTCACATCATCTATGATCACACATGAAAATATGGAATAAATAAAACAGTACACCAAATGTTACTAAAAGACTAAAACAAGCTTTTAAAACGAAAGAGAGCGGAAAGACGATCGCATGAACACCAAGAACGCTTAAAAGCAGAGCTAAGACGGAAAAGATATGGCCTAAACAAGGTTTAGGGGCTAGATTGTGAAGCAAACTAACTTCAAGGCTTATCTGCAAGAAGCTAGGGACCTAAACCTAATTATCTATATAAAGAAGGTCTAACATGTAAAAGATCAAGGGTGGATGCGAACAGAAAAACTAAGGAGATGGGGACCTAAGCATAAGAAAAAGGATTTCACGAAAGGATTCTAATAGGTGGAAGGACATACTTGTGATATTTGAAACTACGGGGCTTTTTGTAAAGTGGCAGCCGGTCAAAGTTGACCATTACTTGAACGGTTGACTGGAGGATCGACTCAACTGGGTGTTGGTTCCCGAATGGATGGTCAAGCAACGGCAGCGGCCGGTGGCGGAACTCGCTAGCGAGGCTCGAATTTGAGCTACCGGGTGCCAAACCCGACGAGATCAAGTCGAAATCGAAGCTAAGAAGGTGAGGAACTCACCTAGGGGCTTGAGAGGAAAAGAACTCAACGACTTGGGAGATCGAGTCGGTGGTCGAACTCATCTCCTTCCCTTTGGGCGACGAGGCGGTGCGTGGGGAGCGAGCTAGTGCTCGGGCGGGGGTGTGTCGGGTGGAGAGGGCTTGAACTCTTCCTTTTATAGGGCGGAGAGGGGTAGGAGGGCACGGTGAGGAGGTGGTGAACTCCGATAGTGGAGGCCGCCATGAATGCATGGGTAGTGGTGCTCGGGTGGGGAGAAATAAGCGGGAAGAGGCGGTGGTGGGGTGCGTGCTCCACTAGGCATTGAATGCCGCGCTCGGGAGGAGGAGCAGGCGGAGAGGGGAGGGCATCGGGATGGCTGTGGCAGCCATATATGGAGGCGACCGGCTGGAGGTTGGGAACAACCCATATGGGTGGGTCCCATCCGTCGGCCAGTGAGAGAGGAGGAGAGGAGGTGGGCCGGAAAACATGGACCACGGCCTTTGTTGAGTTGGGCTGAAAAGAAAAGGGATGAGGGCTGCAGGCCGAGAGAGGTAGGAGAGAGATAGGGAGAGGAGTTTGAGAGTGTCTTTCGGACTTTGAACTTTTGATTTAAAAACACACAACAACAAACAAAACAAATGCAAAGGCATGAATGCATCAAACACTTTGGTAAATTCTAAATTTAAATCTTGTTTAAAGTAATTAAAGGTAAATCTATTTGGTCAATTTATTTAATCTATACTATAAAGAACGAAGACAATTGAAAACTTTTCTCACCCAAATCCGGTCAACGTACCCCTCCGCTCGGACCCACATCATATGTTTTGGGGAGTGGATAGGGTGGAAGGACTATGAAGTACTATAAAATCGCAATTTGGAGGCGCATCAAAAGTTAATTCTTTTCTCACCCAACGTGACCTTACCCACCTCGCATACCTACATATGGCTCCTCAGCCCCCCTGTAGTGTATGCATGCGGCAACCGCCTGTGGCCCCAAATGGTAAGGGCCCCAAAATCAAGTATACTTGTATACTACATATAGCTTATGTATACTAAGTGCCCAACTTAAACAAGTAAACAAGTGGTCCAAGTTCATCTAATCAGTAGTTCATCTCCACTTTGTCCATCCTTTGCACCGTGTTGATGACTAACAGACAAGATTAATTAGCCCCCAACTAACTAGATTAGCATTTAGTTTCTTATGGTATATTCTTCCATTTTTCCTATTTCTTGTACACAAATTGGATCCAAATCAATTGTTTAATGTTGTTTTGTAAAAGCTATGGTATAGCTGGTTAGATGTAGAAATATGTATGTAAATATAGCACTGGACTACGGTAACATCAGCCGAAGGGCCCCAACGTAAATTTTGCCATGGGCCCCGAAAACTCAGGATCGGCCCTGCATACCCACAGCTGTCAACGAGCCGAGCTCGAGCGAGCCTGCCACCTCAAGGTCGAGTTCGATAAGGTTACGAGTTTTGAGCTCGATCCGAGCCGAGAACTGACCGAGCTTAAAGATAGGCTCGAGCTCAGTTCGACACAAGCTCGCGAAGGCTCGAGCTCGACTCGAACTCGTCTGCACAAATTTCAGAGCTTGCTTTGATCAGACGAGGGCGAGTGGATAGCTGGGGCAAAGAAAACAGGGACCAGGTCTGCTGGATCTGCAGAGACGCAATTAAGGTCTTGGGAATGGAAAGAGTAGCTACTTACTTCATGGGAGCTTGGGATAGTGGGGCATGTGAGGTTGACAGACTTCTGCTCTGCTGCTTTTAACTCAAATAAAGTGAAAATTAATGAAGCAAATAGGTTTGATATGATGTGCGATAGGAATACCGAGCCTTATCGAACTATAGGTCGAGCTCGGTTCATTGGAGCTCGAGCTTCATCTCAGGCTCGAGATCCGTTTGATTGTTATTCCAGCCGAGCCTCGAACTGATTAGCTCACGAGCCTCGAACTTTTTTTGACAGTCCTACCTGTCGTAGCCATCAAAATTCTGTTAACAAAAAACACGACACAAGTTGTTGATTGTGCGGACTATTTGCTCACGTTAATAAATTCTCACGCATGAACGTCTGGACATCGTGTCCTATTTCCTCATGTTGAATATAAAAACTACATGTAAAACTAACAAAAAAAACTTTCCTAAATTTCCAATGCCGGCGGATACAAATTATGTCACCGAACCATCCAAGCCACAAGCCGGCCGCGGGCAGCACATGAACCCTGAGCGTGAACTACAATTATCGGAAAACTACAATTAATTATTTAATTTGTTCTATCACTCGAACATAAGAATGAACGGATAAATTATTGACAATGTGATGCTATCGTTTTCTGTTAGAGTATTTCATGCGTTCAGTAATTAATAATAAATAAAAGTGTAGAACAAGAATATTTTCTAAAACTAATTGAATAATTAAATTTGTTGAACTTCAATGTAGTACTAATATTTTTTAAAATATGTGCGTGACGAGCGCACCTGTCATCTATTTGAGAAGTGAATACGATGGAAGGCCTGTATAAATCGCAATACGAAGAGTGATTCTGCCAAGATCATAATGTTTTTGTTACCGACGGTCGGCTTACCCACCACCCGCGTAGCCGCGTCCGAACCACCCGCACCTCGCGTGTTGCGACCCCGCGTTAGATCCACACGCACCCCGTGCCGCCGCGCAACAGCCCCCGCCTTCACCCTGTGCGATGCGGTTCAGCGGGGTTGCACGGGCGTGTGAACAAGCGGTGGTAGCAGCAGCGAGGCCAGGTAGAGTAGGATGGGCCGGCTCGGGAGGAGGGGCCGGGCTGAGGGCTTTCCGGCACTGGATTTGGCGCCGTTGCAGCTCCTCGCGCCAGAGTTGCCGCCGTAGGAGCTCCTCGTCACGGCCGCCACAGCTCCAAGGCCCGGCGTTTGGCTCGCATCACTCGAGGTGTAGAGAGAGAGAGGTGAGGAGAGAGGACGGCGGAGAAGGCGAGTAGAGGGAGGGCCAGACTCCGCCTTGCCTCACGAGGAAGAGAGCTGGGAGGACTGGAGGAGATAGGCGAGTGGAGAGGAAATGGATGGCCGTGGGGAGAGAGGCTGGGTGGGGAGAGAAATAGGAAAAGGAAAAAGACGAAAAGGAAAAAGGGAAATAGGAAAAGGAAAAAAGAAAAGGACCGGAGAAGTGAAATGTGTTTGTTAAAATAGGAGGAGATAGTATAGAGTAGGAAATATAAAGGATGTATGGGAACTCATGTGTCTCTTATATCTATACTATAAAGATCGAGTGATTTTGAAAAATTTCTCACCTAAATCGGGTCACCTTACCTCTCACGGCGGACCCACACGAGTCAGATTTCAATACGTTGGTTGTTTTTCCCTGCGATCAGTCGTTGGTTGTTTCAGTGTTGTTGCTGCTCTGAATTGATCATTTTGTTGAAGACATAATTAGTTCAAAACCGAGCATGATTGTTTTATCGAAGTTCAATTAGACTACGAATATCAAACTTTAATTAATAATGTGTGTTCAATACAACTTCATGAGTGATATGAATGTAAAACACATGCTCAATTTTGTTCTAAAACACGTGCGTGCGCGTGCACTTCTAGTCCTTAAAATCGACACCATCTTGCTAGCATTATTTTAAGGTGATGGAATTTTAGGATGTTACACCTTGCCACCTCGTTTCATCATGTTTCTCAAGATTCCTTAACATTCCTCTTCTCCGATGTTGATTTTCCCTGAAACAATATAAAAGTAGCAAGACACGCGTAACTCGGGAGTTTTCACTTCCGAGGGTCAGTGAATAGCTCAAAACTCATGTCAATTACATTACCGGCTTCAGACTTGAGACTTCCAAAAGATCTCAAAATACTGACGAGCCTGTTTCACATTCTTTATTCTTACTGTGTTGGCGATCTTCCGGGATCCCGTGGGTTCTCGGAAGTTCCTAGGATGACTGGATTTAACCGCTTCCCCAACAATCATCGTGTTAGGTGTATGCTACACAAATTATCTGCGCATATTATTGGAGGCAATGTTAATTATACAATTAATTAGCCTCTTGTCGTGACGTCATGCTCCAATCACTGAGGGAGAAGCCGTTAGAGGCACTGAGGCGAACGATGCATGCCACCAACCATGTTACGATCGTATAATTCATTAGAATTTTACGCAAGTTGTTGATCTATTAGGGGTTGGTGGAGACGGCCTGAAAAACAATGCATCACACTGTACTAACAGAGCACAGAGATTTTTTACAATGCACCAGGTGGTGGTATAGGGTATAAGTCATATTTTGGATTTGGTATATCTGTAATTATCAAAAAAATGTTATTTTGGGTACTTGATTTTTCTCTAAACACGGTTTTTCCTCAAACGGTGTTTTTCACTTTTCACCTGACAAATTTTCCAATAATACCTATGTACCACGAATACCATCCATGTGTACCATCATACCACAAATGCAAGTTTTAGTGGTATACAATTAATCTCAACCGTCAGATCTTTTCATACAACTTTTTTCAAAAAGTGGTATATGATGGTATGATGCACCGTAAAAGAGCCAGCACAGAAAACTCATGATAGCCAAAACCGTCGGACGCCTAACAGGAATAAATTCTAACGGGCACCCTAATTTAAGGGTGGCCTCAATAAAAACTCATGCTCTGCTTACTCCAAATTCATGCCATGCTCTTACTCCTGTTCACAACAGGAAACCCCAAAAACGCCGAGTGCCCTGGAGATACATCCAGATATTCCTACCTTTTTGAGTTAACTATAGTAAGTATTCGTGCCACGCTTAGTGCTACTCCCTCCATTTGGTTTATATTTTTATTGAGAGACACTGAACATTTTCTTGCAAGATGGCACTCGGACATAAAAGAAAGAGGAACTTAACCTTACTTTTTTTGGCTAGGATTGAGCCTTACATATATAGTCATCAAGTAGGGATTAACATGTAAACAAGCATAGAGATGGAGAACATGCATCGGCCTCATTTCAAACGGATCCCTTGATAGATACGAGTGTCCCTATGATCCCTGCGACTGTACCAACAACGCCGATAACCGCAGTGATGGTTTTCCAGTGGTTGTAGAAAAACGCGTGCAGCATGGTCCGCGTCCGCCTTCTCGCCCTGTATCTGTCGATGTTTTCCATGACGTAGTTGTAGTGCTGTCCGTAACGCAGACCCTGGAAGTTGGTGAAGAAGCGGAGCGCCTCGGCGTCGTCGAGCCCTCCTCCTCCCACCATGAGACCCCTCACCCGTAGCTCATGGACATCCTCCTCCTGTGTACCAACATGGCCAGGAGCAGGAGGTAGGAGCAGACGGCGAGTCACTGGCGTGCTCGGCACTCGAGAAGCTTTTCACCGTGCACAGCTCGAAAGCTGCCATGTTGACGAGGTAGCTTGCACGGTCACGGTCCAGGGACAGCGACGGCAGCCGGAGGTCGGCGGACAGGTACCCGTCCATGTCGAGGCTCATGGCAGTTAGCTTGGTCGACTTGCTGGCTGTGACCGTGATGCCGATCTCGGCGAGCTCGATGGCACTAACAGAAAAGGATATGGTCTTGACTTTCGAATCATGTTTTCCTGTGTAAATCTTGGGGCTCGTTCCTACAATGTGGTGCCGGAGGAGGCCAAGGAGATGCGGCGGTTTGTACTTGTCATCAAAGCGAAAAGAGTTTTCTTGGCCAACCTTGTCCTGACGGTCCGGCAGCAAATGTGCCTCATCTTTCTAACGAAGTCCTTGGGTAAAATGGATACCGACGATGATGACACGGGCATGAAGCTCAACACAACCTCGACCACATTCCACGGGATCTGGTTCTCAAGCAGCATGATGTCGTGAACGATGTCGTAGTGCTTAGGGCTCATGTAACCTTGCAAGAAATCTTTCCAGCTGCCATCATCATCTTCGTCATCATCATCTTGTACTGGTTCGTAACGCTTAGTACCACACCGCAGAAGCATGAACTGCACCAAGAAGCAAGCATCAAAGAACATCATGTGCCAGAAGTCCATACGGCCGATACCTGCCAGCACATCCTTGTCGTAGAGGCCGCGGGCTTCCTCCGCGGCCTCAGCAACCTTAGCATAGACCTCCTCCACTGTGTGGCCCTTGGTGATGCAGTAGCGTGCAGCCACGTGCTTCACCTTCTCCGCCGGCTTGAGGGCCTCATCCCCGTGGTGGTAAGGGCCGATGGCCACAAACCTCGGCACGGTGTGACATGCATCGACAGATTGAAGGCACGCGGGAACCTGTGCATCTTCTTCTTCATGACCTCGACATCAAACTTGTCGAAGTCGCTCGCTACACGTTTGAACACACCGTTAGTAAGTCCGTCGTCGGAGACCTGCGTAGCCAAATGAATTGGCACAGGTGGTTTTACTGATTTCATGATGTCATCTCTGACAGTAATTATTTGTAATACAGGATCATGTTCCGAGGCTGCAGAATAGTAGCAGTGCTCCACAAGCTGCTGCTGCCCTCCACTAGAACTGCCATCATCAGGCACATATGCTTGGAGGCTGTAGCAGGTATCAAAAGTGTCCATCATGGACGCATACTGATCCAGAGCAGGAGCCCACACTTGAGCTGCAGCTGGTTCTTCCACGGCCCAGCTGTTGTTATTGGCTAGCTGAAGCTCGCAAGGCCGCCCCAGGCCTCAGCAGGTTCCATGCTCCAACTATAATGGTGAAGCTACCTGGATCCTGCGGCAGTGTTTGGATGCGTGGTGAAAATTTTTTCACCAGGGAATTTTCCATGCATGAAGCACAAAATAAAGTCTATTTGTAAAATCTTTTCACAGATGAGTGCAACTTTGCACGACGAATCTAATGAGCTTAATTAATCAATGATACAGTAATTCTACAGTATCCATCCTCTAATCATGCGATCAAAGACCTCGTTAGATTCGTCTTGCAAATTAGCCTAGAGGTTGTGGAGATAGTTTTGTAAAATGACTTTATTTAGTACCCTAATTAGTGGTCAAAGTTGTGAACAGTAAAGTGAAAAATTTCACCCTGCAACCAATAAACAGTGTCATGATATCAGAGCACATGAGAGCTACAGAGACACATGATAGATCGAGAAACTAAAACCTAGCACATTCATATCAGGACTATAGCTAGTGTCAATGAGAGAAGCACAACAATATAATTAATATATACTGAATAGTGTAACTTACTAGTACTAATTGCAGTTTCATTATGAAATTAATCTTCACGCGACACGCTAGAAAGATAAAATATAAACTCTTGCTAAAACTTCTCATAATACAAGAATGAAGAGACATCATGTCTAGTGGGAGAGGCAAAATACAGAAATAGAAAGAAGACTACATACAGATGATCCGGAAGACGAAGCACTGGCTTAGCCTGTGAGGCTCCTCTTATATAGAGATCAGAGCTTCAAATTATACCATCTGACGTTGCCTGGCCAATTATTGGTTTACAACAAAGTACCCACGTTATGACAGTTCAAAAGAGTACGCGTTCATTTATCAGTTTCATTATGATGCCCATTATGTGTACCTAATAGCACTGTCAACCATATATTATCTGACTGATGGTGCATTATCGAATTACGACAAGATGTACACGTCTACTGCTAACTATATTTAAATCGTTGGCATCAACTCATCATGCAAGGGTCGTCATGAAAACATTATAATGCAACAAGCTTTACAGAGTGCTGCAGGTTGATCATATTAAGATAGCAGCCGCACCAATGATGTTTACCTTGTTCTTTCCGAAGCTGCCTTCGTTTGGCCCTTCAAATCATTTGAAGTTTGAAATAGGTTTTCTCCAAAGCTCTCGTTCAAAGATTGATACCACCATGTTTCAAATCAACGAAGGTGCGCCTTCATGGCATGGGGCATCCAATGCAGATGCTTCAACTTCTACACTGCGACAGCAGCCAGCACGTTGCATTGCCCATAGAGATACATATCACGAAATTTCAATTAATTGATTGGCCTTGTCGTGATGCCATGCTTGAATCACTTAAGGCAAGAAGCCACGCCTTTAGATCCACTGGGTCTGGGTGGCAAACCATGCGTACCACCAACCATGTTACTCTCGTATGATTCACTAGAATTTGTTTTAAAAAAACAATGCACACCACTTGTATAGTTGTATGGTAGATCCCCGTGAAGGTGAAAGGCCAACTTATTGGAGTTAACAGGACCCAACATCCCTGTGGCATGCTCACAGCAACTCCTTCATTTTAAATTATATATTATTTTGGATTTCTAGATACATAGTTTTATTATATATTAAATGCATAGCAAATACTATATATGTACCTAGAAAATCCAAAACTGCTTACAATTTAGAATGAAGAGCATACGGAACTTTAAGGAACCTCTAACCGTCACCTTGAATAACCATGCCTATCTTCCCGCTCCGACAATTTAATTTCCTAGGTTCAACTTTGAAATGGTTGTTAGGGCTGCCTCCTTTAGTCCCGGCTCGATTACCAACCGTGACAAAGGGGGCTCCCAACGGACTCCATCCGGCACATAATTACCCCGGTCTTTAGTCCGGGTGGTGTGAGCCGAGACTAAAGGGTACCCCATTTAGTCTCACCAACACCAACCGAGACAATAATGGCCGCATCCATATAAGCACCGTACCTCTTTCTTCCTCCGCCACCCGAGCCATTCACCGTACTCACCCGCGAGCTCAAGCTCCTCCCGTCCATGGTGACTCAAGCCTAGGGTGGTGCTGCGATTTTTTTCTTCATTAGTTTGTGAAGATTTCTCTCCTCAAGGTGTTGTCAAGGTTGGAATCTTCATCCTCCCTTCATTTGTTGTGATTAAATTTTGTTTTATGGTTTAGAGATGGAGAAAATAGAAATGTTAATTTGTAGCTAGGTAGGAGGAGCTTAAATTAATTAGAGAGATGAGATTTTGTATATACGTGAAAATGTAGTTAGGATGGTACTTGCATTGTTCCTTCTTTCATTAAATTTGTATTAATAAGCATTCTCTTATTTTCTTGTTTTTCATAATATTGAATTTTTCTTGTACATATATATAGTTTATAAAATATATGCTCATAAAAGAAGATATAAAATGTACTAGGTATTTCCATTCTTTCATCGTTTAGAAATGATTTTATTCTAGGTAGCCATTGGAGGAAATAGAAGATTAAATTCTTTTGTTAAGTATGTTTTTTATTTTTATATAGAATAAATGTAAGCATTCTCTTATTTTCTTGTTTTTCATAAATTTGAATTTTACTTGTACATATAGTTTATAAAATATATGCTCATAAAGAAAATAATAGACATACAGAAAATGTACTAGGTATGTATTTCCATTCTTTCATTGTTTAGAAATGCTTTTATTTCTAGGTAGCTATAGGAGGAAATAGAAGATTAAATTCTTTTATTAAGTATTTTTATTTTATATAGAATAAATGTAAGTATTTTCTTATTTTCTTATTTTTTGATACACCCCATCGTCCTAATTAGCTTCTGATTTTAACCTCACGGGCTACGTGGGGACTGCCTGCAGCTCCGTGAGGTTGGACTGTAGCTAGATAGGAGGTGTAGCGCATGTGTAGTACTGTAAGTGGGAGAGTCAGTGTGTATATGACGGGAGTTGAGATTGTAGTTCCGGAGCATCTAGGTCTTGAGTCGGTTCGTAAAGGTTATGTACATAATAATAGTGTTGAATTCTATCCCTTTTGTTTTTCTATTTATGCATATATTGAATCCAATCTATATATATATATATATATATATATATATATATATATATATATAGGTATGTGTACATATAGTTTATAAAATATAGTGTTGAATTCTATGGCCCCTTTTATTTCTAGGTTGCTATAGGAGGAAATAGAAGATTAAATTCTTTTATTAAGTATTTTTTTATTTTTATATACAATAAATGTAAGCATTTTCTTTTTTTTTGTTTTTGATACAGAGCCCTACGTCCTAATTAGGTACAGTCTAACATGGGGCTACGCCGCCCGTGATGTTATGATCTAGATAGGAGGTGTAGGGCATGTGTAGTATTGTAAGTGGGAGAGCAGTGTATATGACGGTGAGGTGAGACTGTTGTAGTTCCCGGAGCATCTGGGTCTTCTGAGTCGCTGGTTCGCAAAGGTTATGTACAGTAATAATAGTGTTGAATTCTATCCCCTTTTGTTTTTCTATTTATGCATATATTTAATCCAATCTATATATGCAAACTAATCCTATTTATTGTGAATAATGTGTTTTATTTTGATTTGGATATAGTTTGAGCTAACAATGTCGTCGTCAAGTGGTGTTGGTAATGGCGCCCGTGGATGTGGCATAGTCTGTCGCCATGGGCGGGCGTGGTGGCCGTGGCATTGGCCGTGGAGGTCTTGGTGGCCGTGGAGGTGTTTTGGAGGACCCGTTGCCTCTACGTCCAGGATTGCACTTTCACCGCGAGATTACCTTGCCAATGGGTGATATGGGACGTGTAGCTAACGTGGTAATATAGGAATTGAAATTAATTTGCTTTACATAGAACTTTTTTCATTTCACATGGAAAATCTGTAATTTTAGTTACATATATAATTATTGTAGGTTATCAACAATATCAGATGGCTCAGAGATATTATCGGGGATATGAATGGTACTCCTCCTATAGTGCAAACTGAGCACGTTGATGAGCACATGGCAAGAGTGTATATCTCTTTCACCGTACCTGCTCGATATGTAGACTACGGCCAGTTGCCAGTAGGCGCACCACACCCGATGGTTGCCATTGCAACAGTTGGCTCAACATCACCTATTGGTTAACCCGAGAGAGGACTCCGTGGAGAATTGTCTACAACAGCTCCAGAATAATGTTGGGTGCTTCGTGCCGGACCTTTCCTATTTTAAATTAAGGCAACTCGAGGCGGGTGAAGGAAATGTGATTGAGACTACGGAGAGGCTTTGCAGGGCTCATCGAGATGTGGTATAATATACATTTATATATAAAAGAATTTTTATTCATTCTTAATTAATTTGTTTCGGTACATATATATTTTGAATTTTCATAAGGTTATTATATCTCATCATCATCGATTGTGTGCAGGATCCCTCTGGTTCTACCTATGCTTCAATTAGCTTCCGTGCGATTCTTAATCAAGTCGTGGAAAGAGTTGGGGTGGATTACTATGGTGGGGAGCCGTTTTCACCAACAATTAGAAGAGTCAAGCAATTCTAACTTTCTACAAGCCAGAACCCGAGGCTCCATTGTTTGATGTCTGGTGTTGTTTGTGACACTCCTCAGGAGCGGAGGAGAGTGCACTAATGCACGCTCTATCTTATTTTGAGGAGTTCTAGGTGGAGGATTGCAGACATTAACCATATTTCATATCTACAAGCGTCGCCAAGAACATTATGCATGCATGGATCAGGCTTTGTACCGTACCCTATTATGTGAACTTCTATTAATTAGCTAGCTATGTGAACCTTTATGAACTTATTATTAATTATTGTTAATTAGGTACTTTATTATGAATTCATGTATTGTCTTCAACATGTTTAGTAAGCATGTTTATTAAGCATATATATACTAGAATTCATACGAATTCATAAATGTGTTTGAAGTAGAGGTTCAAAAGCTAGAAGTGACCACTTGCCTTGGGACTTGTAGTCATTGGTATTAATTAATGTCGTGCCTTGTAATAGCCATCAGGTGACCTCTGTATGTATACGTAAGCCATTGTAAAAAATTAGGTAAATTGAAATTGATAATTAGTTATATGGATCATTATATCAAAAAGTAAACAAAGACAAAGATGAGAAGAAGGGTGAGTTTGATGATATATATATATATATATATTCATTATGAGTCGGATGATGAGAACTGGAGGCCTACCTACGACATTCTTCACGAGCATGTTGATCATTCAAGAAAATACGCAAATTCATAAATGTGTTTGAAACAGAGATTTTTCTGAGTTGGTTTACTAATATTTTCAATTTAATTTATTTTCCCCTTCAAATTGTAAACAAAAATTAGTAATAATTGTTTCAACTCTTGAAATAATATGTGCATAGAAAAGTAGGTATTTTTTGGTGTTAACATAATATAATTTTGCATGGCACAAATATTTTAACTAATGATTTTTAAATGTTCAAAGCAAAAGGAATGAGATAAATGAGCAAGGAAAAGAGAAATGTTAACTTCCCGCGCAAAATTGCCCTTTAGTACCGGGTGGTGTTACCACCCGAGACAAAAGGACCCCCTTTTGTCTCGGGTGGTAACACCACCCGGGACTAAAGGGCGAAAATTCACTGTAGAGGATCACATGAAATACCCCTTTGTCACGGTCGTGAGACCACCCGTGACAAAGAAGTCTCGGGTGGTAAAACCACCCGGGACTAAAGGGCCTTTAGTCACGGTTGGGAACACGACCCGTGACAAAAGGTGGGGGTTCTATATAAGCCCCGTCGCCTTCCAGATCGGCACTTAGCCGTTTTCCCCCAAATCGCCGCCTCGCCTCTCTTCCTCCGTCGTCGTCGCCGCCGCCTCTCCTCGCCGCCGCCGTCGCCCCTCCCGAGAGGCTCCTCTCCGACGCGCCCTTCTTCTCCGACGCGCGCCTCCCCGACGCGACGCCCCCCCCGACACGCGCGCATCGCCGTCTCCCGCCGGCGAGCTCGGCACACCGACGCCCCTCACCGACGTGCATCTCCCGAGGCGCCCCTCGACGCTGCCACCCTCCCCGACGCGCATCTCCTCCCGACTCGCCACCCTTTCCCACGACGCGCATCTCCTCCTCGACTTGCCGCCTCACCGCCCTCCCCTCCTCCTCCAGCCGTGGCCGCCGCCCAGCTCGATTGTGGTACTGAGGACCGTGCAGTGACCTGCAGCCGGTGTAGCGCCTGTCACCGCTTGCCGGCATCGCTGCCGATGGGCATGTGTGCCGATGGCGGCCGGGCAGGGTTTGGCCTTCTTGGCCTTGACCGTGAAATCTTGGTCGAAGCATTTTAATTAAATTTATTTGATTTAGTTTATCAATTGATATTATATATGTAGTTATAGATATGCATGAAAGTTTATAAATTTATAGGAATGGAAAGAAAATTTAATTAAAAACAAATAGTAATGCTTTGTATATTTTTGTGTGTATATTTGTGTAAAAAATCTAATTGTTTTGTAGTATACAATTTCATAGATTTTGAGTTTTGAGTATAATTGTTTCATAGTTTTGAGTATTTGAGTTCTAATATACAATTTATATATGTAGTTTTGAGTTCTTAATTGTGTATTTGTGTTCTTAATTGTTTTCTAATATACAATTTTATTAGTTTGATATACGAAGTCGACGTGCTCGCTCCCTCGAACAAGTGATTTCCGTCACCTCACCTCATCCATTCTACCACATGGCACCGCCATCAACAAACATCGTTATTCACAAGTTAGTAGAAATATTTCGACTTTGGTTATTCAAGAAAATTGTAGTAAATACTTGTTTATTTTAGAAATTCATAGAAAACTTGTTGCTTATTCTAGAAATTCAAAGTAAATTCTTGTTCAATAAAGAAATTCTTAGTAAATTCTAGAAAGTTTTAGAAAATTCTTAGTAAATACTTGTTTATTCTAGAAAGTTTTATAAATTGTTGATTATTACAGAAATTCATAGGAAAAACTTGTTGCTTATTCTAGAAATTCAAAGAAAATTCTTGTTTAATAAAGAAATTCTTAGTAAATTCTTGTTTATTCTAGAAAGTTTTAGAAATTGTTGATTATTCCAGAAATTCATAGGAAAAACTTGTTGCTTATTCTAGAAATTCAAAGAAAATTCTTGTTTAATAAAGAAATTCTTAGTAAATTCTTGCTTATTCCAGAAAATCAACTTAGTAAATTGTTGGTTAGAAAATTCTTGTTCAATAGAGAAATTATTTGAAAAATCAACTTAGAAAATTCTTATTTATTATAGAAATTCATAGAAAATTCTTGTTTATTCTAGAAATTCATAGAAAATTCTTATTTATTACATAAATTCATAGAAAATTCTTGTTTATTATAGAAATTTATAGAAAATTCTTGTTTATTCCAGATGGATGACAACCATGACAACTTTATGGCCGACATTATTGCTAGTGGTACAAATACGATTGCAACCTTCACCGACGAGGAGTGTAGTCAGGCGGACATGTACTTGAACATACCTCTGAATGAGGAGGATGCCGCCCCTGTCGAGGACACAACAGCAAATATTGAGGACAATTCTAGAAGTAATGAGGAAAGTCTTGTGAATGAAAGTATTGAATGTTCCCATGAGGTATATATATATATCTCATGCATTAACTTCATAGTTCTTATTTCTCTAACCTCAATTCTTAGGTACTAATTAATTAAATAACGAATCTGCAACATGTAGGCTTCAGGCTCCACATCAAAAAAGACAAAGAGAGGCGTACACAAGTACTCACCGGCCATGTCATGTATCATATCAGTATCGGAGATGATGGCCAACCATGTGCTCCAAAAAATCAAGGACACGTATGTGTCACGGTGTAGGGGCCATTGTAAGGGACAACATGCCCATCACTGAGAATGGAAGGAAAAGCGAGATAATCCACACGTGGTTCCGGACTCGATGAAAAATTTGTTGTGGGATGAAATCCTAAAACACTTCACACTTCACGAAGGTGTTGAACCAACCAATGTGAAGCGTTGGACTCTCACGAGGATGGCAACACAATTTGAAGTTCAAGCGACAAGAACTGGATAAAGATTATATCAAGAAGAATCGAACTCCAAATTGGATTGAATATCCCAAGTTAAAAGAACACTGGACGTCCTTTGTGGAATACAAGAAAAGTGAAGATTTCGCCAAGGCGAGTGCACAAGGGAAGAAAAGTCGTGGTAAGAAGGAGCACGACCATCATCTTGGTCGAGGTGGTTACATTTGCAATTCCCAAGTGGCGGAAGATGGAAGAAGACCTTCTCGCACAAGGTACCATACCAACGGTAGTTGATTGGCCCGAGTGAGTGAAGAATTGGTATTATGCTCATGGAGGCACAATTAACTCAAGATGGTACCCTTGATTACCCACCCTGTTACGAGAGGCTGCACTTGAAATATTGAAAACAATTGAAGATGTCGGGCGGCGAGTGAAGGTTGACAGAGAGATCGATGAGCTCACTATGGCGCTCAAGAATCCGAACACCGGGGACGTTGCGGGGGCTTGGGTGGTACCATGGAAATTTGCCTTGGGGAGACATTGCCACCTATCGAAGCCGAGAAGAAGAAGAGAGCGCAAGAGGAGGAGCGCGGCAAGAGATAGAGAAAGACTTAAAGAACACGAAGAAAAGGTGACGGAGATATTGAACGGTGAGTGGCCTTGTAAATGAGATGGCCCCATCCGGAGGACTGCCTCTAGTACAAGTTTCTTACGCTCACAAAAGCAGTTGTGCTTCCGCAGCGGTTCCCGAAGAGCAAAGGGCAATAGAAGGAGTTCAAGTGGACAGCCAACGGTACCACATGGATGACATCTCGTGGCGCACCACATGTGAGCTTCACAAGCCATTCGGCAACATCAAAATGAAGGTATGTATAATTCATGCTTTTATTAGCTCAATAATTGATGCATATATATTACTTTGATTTTTGTGGATAGGCATTCACAATGAGATAATTCATGCTAATAATAACTAATTAATTATTATTTCTTGGCGGACGGAAGTGCTTTTGCACGGTTTCACAGACGAGCCACGGCATGCCGATTCCACAGCTACGCCTCGGTTAGCGAGAGAAGATCTGTCAACCTGATTTTGAGGAGCTAGAGCTAGAGATCCCAGGAGGTGATGGGGAAAAGACACTTAAGGATGCGCTACACGGTATCATATTATGGCCAAACGCTACATCGCTCATAATCCCCGAGAATGATGGATCTCAGAGACCGAGCCGGGCCGTCATCGCCGACTGCCGCGAGCCTCTACAATCGCCTCCGGGCCACATCGCACGACTCGCCGCAAGCCTCTACATCGTCCGGGGCCGTATCATACCGCTCGCTCACCTTCTCCTCAAGAACCATACGACAATTCGGGTGAAGCGAGCTCCAACGATCATGATGATGACATCCCTCCCAATTCACCTTAGCAACCATTGGCCACAGAGCCACAAAGCTCTCAAGCGCAATCTTCGTGTCGGTGCAACCACCAAAGAAAAATGAAACGACCAAGAAAGAAAAAGCCCGAGCCAAAGAAGGATGAAGAAAGCGATGCAGATAAAGAAGTCAAGGACTTCTTTGCAAAAATGAGAGCAAAAGAAAACAGGAAGAGTGGAGGCCAAAAATGAAGGTCGAAGGAGAGACTCAAGGCTTTCATAGGCGAGAAGGAAGCAAAATGGAGAAGGAAACCACCATTGAAAAGCGGACTATGAGCGTCGGTGGACAAGTCTTATGCTAAGAAGAGACAACGAGGGTCGCCAAATAGTTTCATCGAGCAAATACCGCGTCGTCAACATTGGGGACCGCCACAGACAAGAACAAGGAGATACTGCGTCGACGTCGGGGACCGCCACAAACAAGAACAAGGAGGTACTGCGTCGTGGGGACCGCCACAAACATCGAGCAAATACACTGTATCACGACCGATCGGACTAACTTGTTTGCGAGCATCAAGAAGTGCAAAAGCTATTGACAACATGTTCAAGAAGAACGGCTCGGGTCATTAGCTTTTATGAAGAAACAAAGATACCTCTTGGTGGTATTCTCACCTTGAAGACCTACCGGATAAAAATCAAGAATTTAGATGGCTCTTTGAGCTAGGACAACCTCTAGTGAAGCGAATTGGTCAACAAGCTCCCAACTAAGATGCGCAGATTTCATGGACTGGTACTTGAAGAAGTCACCGAGGGCCTGGAGATGTTTGGTATGCTCGTGAGACTGGAGATTTTGCCCTTCAAAACGAGAAGGTGGTCGCAGCTCCGATTCATTGATATCTATGAAATTTACCATCCGGACGCCATGAATACCGATCTTATGATGGTCGGTGTCGTAAGTGACATATTTTCATATGTTTATTAATAAATTTATTACATTTGTCGATCTACTAATTAACATTTGGCTTTCTTCTTGTGTAGCCGCAACTTCATCGAGATGGGAAGGAAGGGTTATTCAAGAATTGCTTTCATGGACCCATCAAAAGTTAACGATGATGAGATCCGAACCAACGAAAACAACAATCGAGACCATTTATAGGCACTTAGATGAGTTTCATTACAAGAACCTTATACTACTGCCTTACAACATCGTACGATTGTCATCTAATTATCATTGCTAATTCTATTTAGTCAATTCTAATCTCCATGACGATGCATACAGATTCCTTTGGATTCTACTCATAATCGATGATCGACAATAGCAACATCAATGTGTATGATTCATTGAGAAAAGATCCTCGAATACCAAGACCTCAAGATGTATTCCACGAGTAATAATTCTATCTATGACATTTTCTTTAATGCAATATATATATTTAGCTTTTATACTAACATATTGTATCTTTTATTATTTTGCCTCGAGCTTGGACCATGTTCATTGCAAAGCACCGAGGAATATTTCAACCCAAAATTAGATGGGTGTATGATTTTCGTGACGTATACAAATAACAACTTCAGATTGGGAATATTTAAAATGTATAACACTAGAATTTCATATTCTGCTCTCCTCCACTTTAGTGTTTGAGACAAGAACAAGGAAATAATTTATGCGGTACTACGTTTGTGAACACATACACCATTACAAAGGGCAACGCGGATGATGATAGTGTAAGTAAAATAAACCTATTAATAATACATCATTTTTATCCTTTTTGTATATTTAATCGCTTGGTGTATTATATCAACCTATTTGCAAATTACAGAGGATTATAAAAGGACGCACTCATTGAGAAGGATCGTCTCTTGGCAATTCAAGAAGCTCTCATGGGATTCCTCATGGACGAGGTGATTAATCCACAAGGAAAACATTATTATGACAACCATCCAATTGACCGACTCACCTCCGAGGAAAGCTAATTGAGACTAGAAATTTGAACTGAATGATATTTTGATGTATATATACTATATGGGGTTTTGATGTATATATACTAGTTTAAGAAAATACTATTTATTTTCATGTGTATAAATTATTATGTGTATATACATTTATAAGTTTATATATGTAGATATATAGGGTTTAATTTATATATAAGTCTAATCTAAGTGCGTATATGATATATATAAACAGGTATACATATATACAATTGCAAATACATATACATTACATATACGGGTTAGACAACAATCACAACATACAAATCGAAAACAGCAAAAAAAAAGAGGCGAAACCCTTTAGTCACGGTTGGTATTACCAAAGACTAAGGGGTGGGCGCAGGTAGCGTGCCCCCTTTAGTCTCGGTTCGTATTACGAACCGGGACTAAAGGACCCTTTAGTCCAGGTTGGTTCACCCGGGACTAAAGGGGCCTTTTGTCTCGAGCATTAGTCGGTTGGACTTGAGAGACCTATACCCTTACCAACCGGACTAAAGCCCTCTCCCTAGCAGTGAACACATACCTTGTACTAAATTTAAAGTAGGAACTAAATTGGTCCAAGATTTTTGTGGTGCGGATTCAAGTTGGTAGTCGATGGAGACTTTAGTCTCGGGTCCAAATTGGTCCGAGACTTTTATGAAGGATCAAATTAAAGGTTCTTTCTCTACTAGTGGAAAGTAGACAGTGATGTGTCGCAACACACTAGCCCGAAAATCAAACTATTAAGATGTAGTCAACAAGATTTTAATGTGAAATGGCATTCAGATAGTATATAAAGAGGGACTAGGCATATCAATGAAATTAACAACAAAAGCATAGATCGTACACATCTCAAACATTGGTCAAGGGAAGACTTGAGTTTCACTAACATGCCGATAAGTGTACCAAAGATACTGACAACTGCAACAATGGCAGAAAAGACCGTTAAGATGGTTTTATTCTTCTTGTGACCGGGAATCATATGCGTCGCTCAGCAACAATTCGCGATGCGCTGCTGAAGCGGCGTGGAAGAGGGAGGGTGCCGGTTTTTTCTTTCTTTCTTTTCATGTTTCTTTCTTTTCTTTGTTTCTTTCTTTTCTTTTATTTCTTTTCCTTTTCTATTTTTCTTCTTTCTTTTTTATTTCTTGTTTCTTTTTATTTATATTTCCTTTCTAATATTATTTTTTGTTTCATTTTTCATTTTTCTTTTTATTCTATTTCTTTTATTTTCTTATTTATCTTTTATTTCTCTTTTCTTTTTATTTATTTATTTTTTACTTTCTACTTTATTTTTGTTTCTATTTCCATTTTTATATTCTTTTCTTTTTTAATATTTTTCCCTCTATTAATATTTTTATTGTTCGAGATGAGATGTAAATTTGTTCTCGCTATAATAATAAGTTGTTCTGGCTATAAGTATCTTGTTCGGGCTATAATAACAACTTGTTCTGACCCTTGTTCTGATTTGTTCTGACACTACATTTGTTTTTGTTCGAGATGACACACAAAATTGTTCCGATTTGTTCTGACACTTTTTTTTGTTTTGTTCGAGATGACATACAAACTTGTTCTGGCTATAATATTAAGTTGTTCTGGTTATAGTAATATCTTGTTCTAACTATAGTAATGTCTTGTCCTGTCTATAATAATAACATGTGTCTGACCCTTGTTCTGATTTGTTCTGACACCACATTTGTTGTTCGGGATGACATATAAACTTGTTCTGACAGTTGTTCTCGTTTGTTCTGGCACTTCATTCATTTTGTTCTAGCGATAACAGAATATATAACTATAATTAAAAAATATGAATAAAAAAAGTTTGTCAAAATATAGTAAGTGGGATCTTGTTTGAAGTTTTTATTGTCGAAATCCAATAGTGCAATCGGAATTTAATTTTGGTGCTCGGTTTATGATTTATAGATTTTTTTAGTTTCAATCAATGTTGCATGTGGCTGATGTCATCAATTTTATTTTCTTTTGCATGCATGCACTCCACCCTCCCGATGCTACCACGGCATGCAAAGCCTTCAGCGACAAGATGTTTTTGTCGTGAAGTGGTAGCTAAAGCTCCCCTGTTGACCCTGTAGGTCTCAATCTCCACCATGATGTTGGCACTGTAAGATCCGTGAGGCACATTCTGAAAGCTTGTGAAGAACTCGAGAGCCTCCTTATTGGTGAGCCCGGCTCCCTGCAGGATACCCCTTGTCCGTAGTTCCTGCACGTCCTCCTCCCTATGCACCAACATGGAGAGGAGGTGAAGGTACGAGCAGACAGCGGATTCCTCATCTTTATAATGGGTCGTTGATAGCTCGAGAGCTACCATGTTGACAAGCCAGGATCACTGTCATGAGTGAGAGACAGCGGCGACAGTGAGAGCTCGGCGAAGAAGATCCCTATCTTGTTGAGGCCCATGCTAATGACCTCTGTTGTTTCATTGGCTCGAGCTTGATGCCGATTTCAGCAAGCTCGATGGCACTAACAGAAATTGTAGTTCCTTGATGTTACTGACATCGGGCTCCTCTGTGGTGTCTCTACTTCCTACAATGTGGTGCCAGAGGAGGCCAATGTGGTGGTTTGTATTTGTCATCCAAGACGAGAGGTTTGTAAACAAAATTATTACGACTTTGTCAAATGAAAATTATTATCCTAATAAAAGTTGCATCTTGAGAAGTAATGAAACTTTGTAATTGAAAATTTTTTATTTGAATTAATTTACTGCTTCAAAATTTGATTTCAATTTACGGCAAAAATCATTTTCCATCGGCTAGAAAAATAGCTCACGACAAAAGGCTCTTTACCGTGAGCTGCTCTCGGCAAAATAACATTTGCCGTCGGACCAATGGCTAACGGCTAAATTCTTTTTGCCGTGAGCCAGTCTATTTGCCGTGAGTTTTACTGTTGGCCGTCGGTAAAATGCTATTTTGCCGTGAACGTGGCAAAACTCTAGGCTAATGGCAACGATTGATTTTCTGGTAGTTAAGGTATTCGTGGAAGTGAATTGAGCTCCTTGCTCAATCGTCTCTTCTTGTGGTATCTGCTGCTAGATCCATTGCCTAGCTAACCTGAATAGGATGTGCCTTACTTGCCACTACACCCAACATGTTAGAGTGCACAGCGAAACTGTTGTCCCCATGAGTCGGCCGGCACATCAACAGACCTAGCTCCATCCGAGCTAACCACAAGCTTTTGGGCTTAATTCAACCCAAAAGACTAGCACGATAAGTGATGACGGCTTCCATCATTAATTTCCGATATGGAACCAAACCTAACACAACAATGGCGACCACCATCGGCTTCCCTAGCGTTCTCTGGCCATTCCTTCATCCCACCACACTCCGACAAGACAAAACCAATGACAATACTGTCACAACATACTATCTAGAAAATAAAGGATGCAGAGGGAGACAACATTTTACTTCAAAAATCGTATTCAGATACATACAAGGACTAGGCATACCAAAGACAATAACAACTGAAGCATACATAGATGGGACATCTCACATCGTGGGTACGTACATAAGACTTAGATTTTCAGTAAGATGCCGATTAGTGTACCAAAGATACTGACAACCGCAACAATGGCAGAAAAGACCGTTAAGATGGTTTTCTTCTTCTTGTGAATAAACGCGTGCACCTTGGTTCGGATACGCCTGTTGACCCTGTAGCTCTCAATCTCTATCATGATGTTGGCACTGTAGGATCCGTGGGGCACATTCTGAAAGCTTGTGAAGAACTCGAGAGCCTCCTTATTGGTGAGCCCAGCTCCTTGCAGGATACCCCGTGTTCGCAGTTCCTGCACGTCCTCCTCCCTATGCACCAACATTGAGAGGAGGTGAAGGTACGAGCAGACAGCGGATTCCTCATCTTTATAATGGGTCGTTGATAGCTCGAGAGCTACCATGTTGACAAGCCAGATTGCTGTCGCATGAGTGAGAGACAGCGGCGACAGTGATAGCTCGGCGAAGAAGATCCCTATCTTGTTGAGGCCCATGCTAATGACCTCTGTTGTTTCATTGGCTCTGAGCTTGATGCCGATTTCAGCAAGCTCGATGGCACTAACCGAAATTGGTAGTTCCTCGATGTTACTGACATCGGGCTCCTCTGTGGTGTCTCTACTTTCTACAATGTGGTGCCGGAGGAGGCCAAGGAGATGTGGTGTTTTGTATTTGTCATCCAAGACGAGAGGTTCCCCTTTGAGAACCTTGCGGTTTTGCATAATGTCTCTCAAGAAAGAAACGAACCTCGTTAAGGAGACGTGCGAGAACCTCATGACGGCCTTGACCACTTCCAAGGGGAGCTGGTTCTCAAGAAGCATGATGTCATTACGGAGTACTATGCGGTTCAAGTAAAAGAATCTGCGCAGTGACCGATCCATCTCCTTCCAACCACGCCTAGTGTGCCACAACATGTACTGCACCAAGAAGCAAGCATCAAAGAACATCATGGGTAGGAAGTCACGGTCACTGATACCTGCCATGAAATCCTTGTCATAGAGGTGGCGGGCATCATGCGCGGCAGAGACCACCTCACCATAGACCTCCAGGAGTGAGTGGTCAGATTGCATGACGTAGTGGTAGGCAGCCACATGCTTCACCTGCTCCAGCTCCTTCAGTGGTTGTTTGCCATGATGATAAGGGCCAATGGACAAAATCCTCGGCACCGTATACCAATCACCGAGATCTCGAATTATTGTAGAGTATCTAAGCATTTTCTTTCTCATATTGCCGAAACCATCCTCGAAATCCTGCACTACTTCCTCGAACACACTAGATGGAGATCTATAATGGTATATTTCCATTTCCATTTTGTGCAGAGCAACCTGAAATGACTCTTGTTCTTCTTCTTTCTCAATCGGATCATGTTGTGTGGCTCCTTGGTGGTACTCAATCAGCTGTTGATGCTGCCTTACGCAAGATTCAGGACCATATGCTTGGGGGCAAGGTATGTCGATGGACACATACTGCTCCATAGGGAAGCTGCTGGCAGCTGGTTCTTCTTCAAAGGTCCAGTTCGCCTGCTGAATCTGGCAAGGTCCCATGCTGCAGCTCGTTCTTCAGAGGTCCAATTCGCCAGCTGAATCTGGCAAGGTCCCCATGCTGCAGCGGGTTCCATTCTGCAGTTAAGATAATTGAGAATTAAACATGCTGCAGCGGGTTCCATGCTGCAATGTCACATAATTGATTATTTCATTTTTTTCTTTTCTCACCATCTAACAAATTAATGTTTCTTGGAAAATATTGTAACAGCTAAATTATTTTGAGAGAAATAATAGTTGGAAATAGAATTTTAGAACCCCAACAATTGAGCATACTAATTAATCACTGAGCATATATTGCTATCAACGCAGCTCAAACCCATCATCACCGATGGCTTTCGGATCCTTCGTATACAAGGCGCGGCACTGATAAAATGGGCATAACCACTGAATCTAGAACTGGTAGTGAGCAAACTACTCTTTTCATTTCTTGTACATTGTTTTGACTTTGTTAGATTCATAGATATTATTATATGCATCTAGACATACACTGTATCTAAGTGGGTAGCAAAACTATGCACCTAGAAAACTAAAACAACCTGCAATTTTGAATTTGGAATGGATAGAGTAATAAGCAATGGATTGAGCCATTAATTGAGGGACTCAGTGTATGAGGCACTGGAGAGCTACTCACTTCCTAGTGACTTAAATTGTACATCAAATTCGCTGAACAGATCCTAAGAACCAATGTTTAGACAATTAGAGTTCACTGTAGACGACAATTATACTTCATAACAGTAGTTACCTGGAAGTTTAACTGCCGGTGGCTGTGCTATATTCCTCTATGAGCATATATATGTATGGACTCCTGGGTTCCCGGCCGTCGCCGCCCCACTGGCCTAGCTAGGGTCTGAGCCGCCCCTGTGTTTACCAGATCTAATGTCATGCATGAGAGAAACATCCCATTTGGTTCAGAGACCAAAGAGAGAAGAAAAAGGAAATGTACTTACAGTCAAGCAGAACTTCAGAAGCACAGCCTTTCTGAGGGTTGTGCACACGCTCCTCTTGTATATAGAGAGAGCATTCCAGCGGCTGAATGTCATGTAACGTTGCCCACTTGGTTTATGACAACGTTTCTGTATTGTTTTTGGCCATCATGCACGTACTGTCTTTCAGTCACGACAAGATCTACAGCTATACGCCAACCATATTCAATCCTATGGACTACTGAAACGAGAAACGCTCGATGTAAAGAAGCTTGACAGCCATGTGTGGTTTATGAGAACGCGATGCATGTTAGCCTGCTGGGGACCCTTTTTACTTGTTTTTGTTTAGTGGTTTTTACGAAGGCTTAGGTCATAGGCGGCTATGCTGCTCTCTCCACTCTTTGTGCTAGTGTGCTTTACCTGCTAATGTGCCAGCAAAAATGGTCATCATGTGCCTGAGTTGGGAAAAATATTAGCCTACTGATGGACCCAGAGGTATGTAGGTAACCAGCCTCGTACAAACAGAAGAGACAACACTGAACAAGCTAGGAATCAGAAGCCTAAGATGGTACCGACATTATATTTTACTGCAAGTGCCATCAACATATACAGGGAGTAGTTTTAATTACCAAGAATAGTAACAGTTAGATCTAACATCTCACAGCATTATTGATTGCTAATGAAATCGATGGACAACTGTTGGTGCTCAGGAGGCTTAAGGCTAGGAACCCTTTTGTATAAAAGATGAAATGAGGTCCGAAGGCTTGTAGAGCTTAGGGACTTAAGAGCTAGATTCGAGGGCTCAGAGAGGCTCTCTAAAACTTAAGTACAATTTTTGGTTGGTTGGGAAAGCTCTGCCCTGTCTGCCTCTGAAATCGTACTTCTTGTTGGTGTACCTTTTCCTTACTTTTTTTGACATTTCCTTTTCCTTACTTTAACTCCCTCGTCTCAAGATACAAGGCATGGTCAAACTTAGCACGATCATCAATATTAACATTTGACTCTTAATGTCTCGTAAAAAAAATTCTTATAACAACAAAATTATAGTCATATGAAAAAAAATTTAACACAAATTCAATGATATTATTTTTGTAAGACAAAAATTGTATTGAACAAGACTATTAGTTGGTCAAACATTTCAAAGTTTGAATCTTAATTTACGTGCGCTTTATATCATGAGAGGAGGGAGTACATGCATAAGACTGACTCCAACAACAATACGCAAATTTGGAAGGCAAATTGGCCTTTGCCTCGCGTCTAAAGTGTTTTTCATCTCCTCCTCGTCCCATCGTCTCCAATGAGAGAAAAGGCAATTGCATTTGCAATCTTGCCCGTGCCCACCGGGCGATGAAACCGAAACTCCGACCGCCACGCCGCCCACGACGAGTACCAGCCCGCGCCTGCACCTTGCCTCCTTCGCCGGATGAGATGGAGGCCCGCCGCCATCGAGGAAGGGAGCACAGCATCGCCGGATCTTGCCGCCGCCGGATTTCCTTTGACACCGGGCGGAGGGCGCAGGGGAGGTGGAGGGAGGCGGAGAGGCGCGGCGCCCGCCACGCCAGCTGGCTCGCTGCTCGCGCCTGCCGCCTTGCTTGGCTTCCGGCGACCTCCATCTCCCGAGCCGCCGCCTCCTCCTCCACCTTCCTCCCGTGGCTGGTGGCGGGGTCGAGGTGGCGTGTGCGGCCTTCTTCTCCCAGTGCTGCCGCGCTTCTTCTCCTTCCCTCCCACGGTTAGTGGCAGGGTCGAGGCCGACGTGTGCAATCTCCTCCTTCTGGCCGCCGTCGCCTCCTCCACCTTCCCTCCCGCGGCTGGTGGCGGGGTCAAGGCCGCCGTGTGCCATCTCCTCCTTCTGGGTCGCCGCCTCCTCCACCTTCTCCCGGGTTGCCGCCACCGCCTCCTTCTCCCGGCCGCCATGTCCCCATTCTTCTCCACAGTCCCTCTCCCTGCCTGTGGCGGATGCCTTCGAGGAGAGAGAGGGGATGCCCCCATAGGAAGTTTGCATCGTGCTTTGCCTGCTCTGTTGGAGCACTCCCGTGCATGCACAGTAGGTGTTCGAGAGGTAAAACTGCATTTACCTCACCTTGTTGGACTCAGTCTAACATGTGCATACTGCATCTGCTTCTACACTGTATATTAAAACCGCAGAACACACCTGCCCAAGAGTTTGCTCAAAACTAGTCCCAACTGGGCTATGTCATCATTTTAATACACTTTGGATCTTGATACGTGCACGTACCCTGTACCCACATGGTTGGTGCTTGGTGGTACCATTTATCTATAGCTCTGATCAGTACACGATGTAGATCTACCGACAACCACATTGTATCGATAATCATCTAGTTAGAATTTGCACCAAGTTGTTGTTTAATTAGAGTGTTGGTGTAGAAGGGCTTGAAGAAAATTAAAGCAAAGGATTTGCAGGGGACAGCAGTGTACTGTAAGCTATACATTAGCCTTGGGTGATCACTGCTAGGGAAACGGCCTTTAGTACTGGGTCTGAACCGCCTTAGAACCGAGTGTTGAATCAATATTGCCACGTCGGTACTAAAGGTAGAGGGCATCAGTACCGGGTAGTTTACGCTATACTAATGAGACCCAAGTACCCAACACCGCCTGCACCTTTTTTTTCTTTCCTTTTTCTTTTCTTTTCCATTATTTTTCCTCTTTCTTTTCCTTTCTTTTCTTCTCATTTCTTTCTCATTTTCTTTTATTCCAATTCTCGGTCACAAGAACAAGCAAATAGAACCACAACATTTTATAAGAGTCTTCTCATTTTATCTCACACATCATATACAATGTCACACAAATTCAACAATATACATTTCCATCACATACATTTTACACAAATCTATCATAGGAATCACAGCAAACAAGATTTCACAAAAATCAACCCCAACGGCTTCACCCAAGATTTCACAAGAATCATATCAACCACTCATGATTTGACAAAAATTGACAACTCTAGGCCATCATCGTACCGGCTCACCTCACGCCTGCAGGCAGCAGAGGCCGCACCGGCTCGCCACCCCCCCCCCCCCGTCGCGCCATGCCTAAAGATAGGTGATTGAGCTGGAGGATAAGCCCATGGATAAAATAATAAAGGGTGCGTGGGAGATCGGCGGGGTTGGGCACGATGGAGGTCCGAGGTAGTAGTGGGTGTTTTACTACCGATATTAATGAGTTCAATTTAGTACCGAGTTGTATTCTGCCCTAGTACTAATGGGGGTCTGACCCATTAGTATCAGGTTTAGCCCCCACCCGTACTACCATTAGTACCGGGTTTAGCTCTCACCCGGTACTAATGGAGCGCACAGTGTAGTACGTTAGGATTCTCCCTCCACACCCCGTACTAATGCACATATTAGTACCGGGTGCAAAAATACTCGATTGGCCTGTTCGCCGGCTTATCAGCCACTAGTAGTTTTCTCTCGCAACAAACCAGCCAGTAGTACTTTTCTCTCAGAATAAATCAGCACCAGCAACCAGCCACCAGCTAAACGAACAGGCTGCCCAATTTCGTACACGGATCCCGTTGCTAACTGACAAATTGATGCACTGCACTGTCACGATAACAAGTTAGAGAATCAGAACGTTACTGGCTACCAATGGCACTCAAATACAGTGAATAATTTTAATTACAGAAGAAAGTAGTGACAGATTGGAATGGAACGAACTAACATCTCTCTGACTGTCAATGGATGACCTTGAGAGACTTGAGCGTCCCAGCAATCCCTACAACTGCGGTGATGCAGGAGACGACGGTGACGATGGTCTTCATGTTCCTGTAGATGAACGCATGCACCTTGGTCCTTGTGATCCTCTTCACCTTGTAGTTCTTGATCTCTTCCATGGTGCAGACATACCGCGACCCGAGGCGGAGGCCATGGAACTCTAGCGCCTCCCTGTTGGTGATCCCTTCTCCTCCCTGCATGAGCCGCTGCCTCCGCAGCTCGTGCAAGTCCTCCTCCCTGTCGACGATCATTCCGAAGAGGAGCAGGTATGAGCACACGGCGGACTCCTCGTCGTCGGTGTCCTAGAAGTTGGATGTCGTGCACAGCTCCAGCACGGCCATGTTCACCAGCAGGCATGCCCGTGTGTCGTCCAGGGACAGTGGCGCCAGGAGAGCTCCGCAAAGAGGTTCCCCTTCTTCTTAACACCCATGTCGATGAGCTCGGTCGTCTTGGTTGCCGTGAGTGTGACACAAATCTCGGCGAGCTCGATGGAGCTCACGGAGAAGGAGATCGCTTCGGTCTCCGGCAGCGGCGGTAGCTTCGCCCGACGATGTAGTGCCGGAGGAGGTGCGGCAGTTCGTAGCCGCCGTCGAGGGCGAAGCACCGCTCCTCATTGCGATCCATCTGCGCGCCGGTGCGGGTGCACATCAGCATGTACTGCACCAGGAAGCACGGGTCAAGGAACATCATGGGGCACGCGTGGCCAGCGGCGACGACAATGACTGCATCGTACATCTCTGGACCAAGGCCCCAACTCACGATGTAGTGGTATGCGGCCACGTGCTTCACCTTCTCCGCCACCGTGAGGTGGTCACATCCGTGGTGGGCCGATGGCCACCATGGTTGTTGGCACGGTGTAGAACTCACGAGAGCTCGGATGCTCATGGGTACCGTGGCTTCATCCTCATCATGTCCACGTTGAACTTGAACTCCCACGCCACTTTCTCGAACACATGGATTGGATTAGTATGGATCTTGAGTACCATGTTGTGCAAATCAACCTCAAGATCTTGTGTTGTCATGTTCTTGATCGGCTCGCTCGGTATCTGCCTTCTTCGCATACTCCACAAGTTAATGAGCTTCTTTAGAATCCATGGCGAGTTCATGAGCCCATGCTTGAAGGTTGTTCCTCATTGAATTGGCCAATTGAAATTCACCTGGTTCGATCATGCTCAAGATTGAGCTACCTCAAAGTCATCGCAAGGCACCCATGCTGCATCTGGTTCCATGCTTCGATCAATTGGGCAACTGAAACTATGTAAATGTAGAGTAAGTAAGCGAGACATTTCTCTGGAGCTGGGCACCAAGCACAATCACCATTACTGTTGAATGTTAGGCCTGCATTGCGCAGACCTTCAGGCATTCTCACGAAGCAAAATACGCCAACTAGAGTTCTGAAGCTTGTTTTGTCTTCGCCTCTTCCTTTTCATCCAAACTTGGTAATATCTCGAAACAATCTAATAACAACATTCTTTCACACCCTGCTACTATGTCAACTAGAACATTGATTCTTGGCAAAGGATAATCATCTTTTGGGCAGGCCATATTGAGAAGAGTGAAGTCAATGCACATTCTTTGCGCTCCATTCTTCTTGGCACCATAACAATGTTTGATAGCCAAGTTGTGAATTGTATCTCGTATGACCCCAGCATCTAACAATTTTTCCACTTCACACTATGTTGCTACTTCTTTTGTGTTGAAATAACTCTAAGCTTTTGTCTCTTCAGGAAAATCTTTGGATCTAGACGAAGGGCATGTTCAATTACTTCGTGTGGTTCGCCTTTGAGATCATTTTTGGTCCAGTCGAATACATCTTGATTGTTTCGCAAGCATGAGATCAACTCTCTTCCTCTTCTTGGTCATGCTTTTGGCAATAGTGATAAACTTATCATGTACATCCTCACATAGGCATACCTTTTCATGTGTTCCAGGGATTTTATTCTCTTCCCCTCATCCTGGCCCATCTTCTTCTTACTAAATTCGAGATGTTCATCTTCGGATCCACTTTCTTCTTTGCTTGCTTCCATTGTGTCATCTATTCTAACAAGGTGCCTTTATTTTTCTTTCTTTCTAATTATGAGCATCCTCCTGATCACCATATACTGTCAATACTCCATTGTGTGTTGGAATCTTCACGCACAAGAACGGCATGTGAATTACTGTTGTGAACTTGTTTACAACACCTCTTCCGAAGATGGCTTTATAGGCATAAGGTATGTCAACTACATCAAAGGTCATCATCTCCGTTCTCATCGGAGCTCCGGTTCCAAAACTTACATTCATCTCAATTGTTCCCAAAGCCTCGACCCTTTTGTTTCTGAAGCCATACAAGGACTTCATTGATCTTTGCAATTAGTCGTCTCTGAACTCCATTCTCTTGACAGTTCATAGGTTATGACATCTACCGAGCTGCCGCTACCTACTAATATTCCTCCTTCATCATTGCCCAAAAAGAACTTTGTGTTCTTTCCTAGCACCGCCCCTGATTACTAATGGTTCTTCAGTTTTAGATCTGCCTCTGTGAATGTGATTGGAATATGCGACCAATCCGTTTTGAACACTTTACCCGAAGATATGTGACCTACTTCTCTTCGCTAATCTTTCCTTTGTGTTTTTGTGAGGTACTCTGGGGAGTTGCACCCACCCGTTATTGCATTTATCACATTCATTCTTCGGTAGTGATCATCATCATCTTTTTTTTGATTGCCTTGTGAAGGTGTTGCTGACTTGGCTCTACCTTCGGCTGACACGATGTTGTGCTTTGCTGTTGATGCTGCGTTTGCATCATGTTAAGGTTGAATTGCGGGGAAAATGTCATCTGCTGAAAGCATGGTTGAGGAATGTAAGCTTGCCAATTTTTCATTGAACTTTGAGCTACCGAAAGTGCAATTGATGAAGTATGATTGATCATTTTTTATAGATTTTGTGCAGCTAGTTTTCTCTCTTTTTCTTGTTGCTTTCTTCTCATGACTGTTATGCACTCATATATCCAATGGTCCTTGTTCAAACTATGGATAGAACACACGGACTGCGGTGGAGGTGGTCCGCCAAAACCTTGGTTTCAATTTGGTCATCTATTTCCTATTGATGACGAAGATGGCGTGTGTGAAGTGTTCCCGGAGACATTGTTGACATTACCCCTGTTCTGGAAGTTTTTTTATGAAGTTCCTTTATTGTTGTGATTTGGCTTGTGCCCCACTCTTCTTGAGGCTTTGTTGCCTTCTTCATTTGATTGTACTCATCTTCGTTGTCTACCTCTGTCGGACAAGCAATATTCTTGCATGATGTCAAACAATTGTTTTTGTCTTCGGTTTTCTTTGGTCTAAGTATTCTCCTAAAGGACCAATCTTGAGTCCTCCAATTGCTACATCAATAAATGTTGTGGTGTCTACATGCGCTTTTGCTCTTGCTTTTGTGAACCTCTTGATGTATTCTTGCAGCGGTTCCCTGTCTCCTTGCTTTTATGAGGTGAAGATCAAGTGAGCTCTTGGGGTTGATAGCCCTGAAATTGCTCTCTATTCTCTGCCGAGGTTGATCCAAAGACTTGATGCTTCCTTTTGGTAGAGATGCATACCATTGCTGAGCAGATCCTTTCAATGCCATCTGCTCTTGGAGTTGTGTAGTCTTTTGCCTCACTACTTGCTGCGCTCTTTCCTCATTCAATTGTTGTAATAGCATTCTTTTTTTCTGTATTTCTTTGAGCATGCCTTGATACTTAGCCCTTTCTTGATCTGGGTCTTCGTTTTGGACGGCCATTGCTTTTAGTATGGCAGCCTCTACTTTGGCTCTTGTTTGCACATTTGATGCAGTTGGTTTCTCTTCGATCTTCGCTACTAGCCTTGCTTCGATTCTTGGGGCGAGGCGATGTCATCGTCTTCGAGTCCCGCATCCATGAGGTCAACCTCGAAGGTACCATCTGCAACTTCTTGGTCTCTTGTTCTTCGCCTTCTGCATACCTATGGACATGTGGACTTAACATCAAGCCCGTGTTCGTGTTCGCAGCCGCTGCTGCTTCCATCTCGTGAGGGTCTTCGCTCTGCGCTTCCGACGGATCATCGATAGCTCTATGTGGATGTGGATTTTTTGTGCTTTCTTGGTGCCATTGTGGTCTTTTGGGACGAAGCACGCGGTGGGTGCCAAAACTGTTGGGGTAATTGCCTTCCCCGAAGAGGGGCCAACCAGTCAAGGAAACTAAGACACCGAAAGTAAAGAGACACCAAAGGAACTCCCAAAAACCTGACTTCAGCCGAGCTCAAGAGACTCCTCCGCCCAATCGCCTTTCATTCCCGAGGGCTCTCGTTTATAGGCCCGTAACATTTCCACTTTACACATAATGCCCCCACTTTTTACATTGTGCGAAGAATCTGGGGGGCATTTTAGTACAATCGCTTCATTCATACTATCTACTTTTACAGCTCAACACTTTACAGATGATTTCCCTACATGTGAATCCACGCTGGCTGTGAGCTTCTTTGAGTGTTCTGTCTCCGAGCTTCTTTAGCATGTTCCCAATGAAGATCAGCCGCCTTCGCTCTGGTATGTTCGGGGCTTCATCCCAGTGCTGGCGATGATCACTCCAGATGAAGATCGAGTATCTTTGTCTTAGATAGCTTCGTCTTCGTTGGTTTCCCTCTAGCTATCTTTACTTCCGCCTGTTTGCCAATGGCCCTTGACGAAGACTGATCACCTTCATTTGGACCTTGTCTTGGCTCGCACATCGAACAACGAGGCGAAGAGTTGACACCTTCGCCTCGTCTCCTTCGCACCCTTCAGTCTTCTTGCGAACCTGCTAGCACTGACAAGAGATGTTTGTTTCTCCCCAGTGAGCCGAAACGGAGGTAGGGGATTAGGTGTGACTAATTTTATTTATTTTTTCTATTAAATTTTGCTGGTGGGTAAAATCTTAAAACAATTAAAGCGTAGATCGTACACATCTCAAAACATTGGTCAAGCGACGATCTTGGAAGACTTGAGTTTTACTAAGATGCCGATGAGTGTACCAAAGATACTGACAACTGCAACTATGGCGGATAAGACTGTGCAGATGGTGTTCTTCTTCTTGTAAATAAACGCATGCACCTTGGTCCGCATCCGCCTATTGATCCTGTAACTATCAATCTTCATCATAGTGCGGGCACAGCTGGACCCGTGAGGCAGGCTCTGAAGCCTGGTGAAGAACTCAAGTGCCTCCTTGTTAGTGAGCCCTGCTCCTCCTTGCAGGATGCCCTTTGTTCAGGTCCTGCACGTCCTCCTCCCTATGCACCAGCATGGAAAGGAGCCGGAGGTACGAGCAGACGGCAGAGTCCTCATCTTTAGCATCTTCAAAATTTGGAGTCGTGCATAGCTCGAGAACCGCCATGTTAACGAGCCGGGTTGCATGTGCATCACTCAGATACAGTGGCGCCATTGAGAGCTCAGCAAAGAAGATCCCTTTCTTGTGGAGGCCCATGTTAGTGAGCTCTATTGCTTCATTTGCTCTGAGCGTGATGCCAATTTCGGCAAGCTCGATGGCACTAAAAGAAAGTGAAGCTAACACGATCTTATTATCTGCAGTGGCGTGCGGCTTACTTCCTACAATGTAGTACCGAAGCAGGCCCAGGAGATGTGGTGGGCTGTAGCTATCATCTAAAGCGAATGACGACCTCTTTTCGAAATCCCTGCGGTTTTGCAGAATATCCTCCAAGGAGCAACGAACTCCTCCAAAGGCAGCGGCCTGAAACCCATGACGGTCTCAACCACCTGCCAGGGGAGCTGGTTCTCGAGAAGAGAGACGTCGTGATGGATTTCTTTGCGGTTGGAGTAGAAGAAGCTGTTCAGTGACGGGTCCATGTTGACAGAGCCATCCGTATACCAGAGCATGTACTGCACCAAGAAGCAAGCATCAAAGAACATCATGTGTCGGAAGTCGTCATAGCTGATACCTGCCATCACATCCTTGTCGTAGAGGCGGCGGGCATTGTCCGCGATGGGGACGACCGCTTCGTACACTTCCCGCACCGAGCAGCCCGATTCTCTGATACAATGGTATGCAGCCACATGCTTCGCCTGCTCCACCTTCTTCAGCTTCTCTCCACCGTGGTGGTAAGGGCCTATGGCCACAATCTTGGGCACGGTGCACCAATCACCGAGAGCTTGAATGCTTGCAGGGTATCTATGCATCTTCATTTTCATCATCTTGATATCATCCTCAAACTCGTTTGCTACTCCCTGGAACACACTGATAGGATTGTTACAGATACCCATTTCCATATCGTGCAATGTAACCTCAGCTGAATCAGCTTGTGCCACTTTCTCAATCGGATCATGATGCGTATGCGTTGCGTTTGCATAGTACTCAACCAGCTTCTGCTGCTGCTGCTGCCGTCCACTAGATTCAGGCACATATGCTTGGAGGCTGTAGGAATCAAATATGTTCATGGACGCATATGTTACGTGGAGGCCATCGGGAGCACATAGTTGATCACCTGGTTCTTCACCAACAGTCCAGTTCGCCAGATGAAACCCACAAGGTACCCATGCTGCAGCGGGTTCCATATATACTCCAACCGTCAAGCTAGCTGCACGGATACACCAAGATAAATCAGAACAAATATCAAATCACCATATGGTATGTGTCATATGCATAGACACTTACGGCGGTTAGTTGCAGCCGGGCAGAAGAATGAAGCGGACCCTCTTCCTAATTAGCTTGTTGGCGATTCCTTCTATTTTATAGAGAGCTTCAAATCGATTGTGGCAGAATGTCATCTAAACGCTGTCTAATTGATTTACGACAGGTTTGTCTATAGCTAATTGATTTATGCCTCCTTTAAATTTATAAATGCACAGCAGGTGCACCATCGGGCTCTTCTTTTACTGTCATGTTTCCGAACACGCTCCTCATTCTTTGGTGTACGTTGGACTGTAAGTTGACAGATTGCAGTTTCGTCATCAATATTTTGACATTATAAGAACATCTGAATGTATATGGTTGGTGCCACTAGCTTGCTCTTACTCAGGACAATATAAGCAGCCACAGGCAACCAATGTCTATGGATCAACAGTTGCTTCTTGTTGAATCGTAGACTTCAGTGATTGGTATAGTTTCAACTGAAGGTCCATTATAAATTTCAGAGTATGCAACAAGCTTGGGAGTTGGCTCATCAGCAAGAATCCTGGGCTAACAACATGGGTAAAGAACTAAAGATTAGGTGAGAAATCGTACACATCATTATTGTGGTTACAACTTTCAGCAAAATGAATAATCTAGACATTTCACATGTACCATTGAATTTCAGCAAAGCAAATTTCAGTGTAATATATATCCATCGTATTCCTTATTGACAAACTTGTCCTTGAGACATATAGCACACCGCAACCGCTAATTTTTTCCGAAAAGGATAATAATTCAGCATCTGCAACCGCAAATAGCCAAGTTCTAACAATATTTTCAGCTCACCGGCTAATTACAAATAAGTTGGTATACTACACAAATGGTAGGAAGAAATCAAAAGAAAAGTCTATTATTGCTTCTCCATCCAAATCTGACAAAAATATTAAAAGCGACGACCTCCAACACTTTGCTTAACAAATGAACAGTCTCCCTTGTGTCCCCACGATGTAACATGGACCAAAATCACAGCCAGTAAGCTCCTCAAAACAGCCTGCACAAAAGAGGTAAAACATTTTTAAAAAAAACCAAATCATTAGTCCCACTCCTGTGCAACACTGTCTTTGGCTCTTTGCATTGGCTGCATATTCCAATGTAAAGTTTTGAGTAGAAAGTTCATGCATTATAGTCACTCCCTTTGTTTCAAATTTTAGGTCGTTTGTCTTTTCTAGATATATAGTTTTGCAATATATAACAAAATCTATGTATCTTGAAAACCAAAACGACCTATGGAGGTCAATAATTCAATACAACACAAACCTGTTTGCTAAGTTTGACAATATCACCACAAGCATAGCAACAAGGCTTGACTTTTAAACATCCATGATTGGCTGTCCACTAGGGTCACTATATATTATTAGAGATAGTGGCTGGTGCTGATTTGTTCCGAGAGAAAATCTTGCTGGTTCTTTGGTGGCTGGTTTGTTACGAGAGCTGGTCTGATAAGCCAAATGAACAGGGTGGAATTTTGATACCTCTTGTAATAAACTATTATGTGTAGATTTCTTCTATGTTCTAGAAATTACTTCCTAGGAATGACACATTTTAGTGGATGCAGAGATTTTGTTGGTTGAAAAGTTTTCCATAGTAGTTTGTCCTTCATTCACCCAACCCCGTTTTTTAGAAAATGGAAGTATATCTGGCCTCTGCAATAAACACACACAACTAAGTTCTTACAGATTCATCAGTTTGATCATAAAAATAAAAGGGAGAAAGAGTACACAAAATAGAAAATAATAATATTTAATATTGCTTATCCATCCATTGCTCATGAAAATTCCAAATCCTCCATTCCTCTGCTCATCAAATAGATGGTCTCCATTATATCCTCATGTTGTCTTTTTTTACAAGAGTTGTTAACGGGCATTTGGAAAAGAGGTCAAGAATTGACGTTTTGAACAGTATCTCGGATGGATGATCGAAGACCACCACTGCATCGAGCTCGTCAAGACGATTCCATTTTGCTACCCACATGTTTGTTTTGGATGTCACATGAGTAATCTGCGATAGAATGAAGTTTGGTTTAAAAAAGTTCCTGACCCTTAATGACCGTGACCCATAATTAGGCAATTAGGAGTTTCCTTTTCCTGTTCCGTGACCAAATCCCACCCCTTTTCTCTACTTTTCCTGAGACCGTGAACTGCCCCTGCCGGCCCTATAGTGCCCTGCCTCTTTGCCGATCTGCTGCTGCCGTGAAACAAGAGGGAGAGGAGATCGAAGATGAGAGAAGGAAAGAAAAGGGCTGCAACCCTAGGTTATTTTGGAGGATCAAGGTGAGAATATTTTGATCTAATCCTGTTTTGGATGAGTTTAAGGCTGCCATTTAGTCTTTTTGTTGGATTAGTGGGGGATTAGAGATGGATCTCGTGATTAGTCTTTGCTGGTTGACAGATTTGGCAGTTTATGTTCCTCCTCGAATATGACCATTTTAGAGTCCGAAATAATTTTTCCTCCTAAAGAAGTTTTTGTGAATGACTCTAAGATCTTTCCATGAAGTCTTATATCATAATTGTTACCGTCAGGAAAAGATTGCTCGCCACCTTCTTCATACCAAACCAATTCCTGAATGATCGCAGCCCAGGAATTACCGAGACTGCAACAAGCCCACCATGTCACCAGCTATCACAGAAGAAAGGGTGATGGTCATCAGATCCAGCCCCAGTGCATGGAATTCACCCCATTAGCTACACTTCAGAATATCCTGATGGGGAGGGGAGGAAGGAGAGGCTCTAGGTGCCTCGTGTGCCGTTAGGATCAATGGAGAACTGGAGCAGCCATCCTAGCACACACTCATCTATTTCAGTGCCACCCTGCATATGCATGTATATATTGCACCAATAAGCAACCATCAAAGAACATATCCAGAAAGTCCTGAGAACCGATACCTGCCATCACATCATCGTCGTAGAGGCAGCGGCAGTGGAGGCAACCTTAACATTTTCAGCATGTTTGCTTTGGGGATTCTGTTGATCCAGCATACCTTCACGAGGTGGTCCGCTGTTTTTATGTTGGTGAGCTGGTGCTGGATAATTGCCCTTCTAGTGCCTTGTACAAGTGGTATGCAACGCATCTTGATGCCGGACACTACTGGGATGTGCTTGTTTCCCAAGGGTAGATTTCCTAGGAAAATGTCCAAAAATGGTAGGGAATAAGTTTCCTAGGATTAGGCACAAGGAGGCGAGGGAGAGATGGCGGCAGGCTGCGGAGGTAATCAGGCAGTAGGATGTGTACGGAGCGGTGCATAAAGAAGATAGTGATGATTGCAAATGAAGAGGAAATAAGAGAAGTATAAACAGAAACATATAACAGTGAAACTATTACATGGTCGCATGAATAGTGAGAGAAATGTCACATTAGTGGCTAGTGAGAGATCAGAGAGAGAAGAAAGAAAGGATTTACTAGACTGATTGTCTGAATCACACGCCAGTCTAGCTTTAAGACATTTATTTACTCTGGCTTTGGTGCATCCACGTACCCACATGGTTGGTGGCTTGGTGCTACACTGCTACTACCACTCAGCAGGGATCACGACAAGATGTACTGTTACCACCAACCATATACTATACTCTATTTCTTATGAAACCCTTATATGGAAATGTGGACCAAGTTGTTTCATTATAGTGGTGGAGACTGCTTGAAAAGAAGAAGAATGGATTAGCAAGCTATATGTTGTAGCTATAAATTAAATTAGCATAGTGACACCAAGTAACCAATCATGCAGTTTGCAAAATCCATGGTGGCCAACAGAAAGTTGGATAGTGTATACATACTGTCACAACATGGTAACCATTCGAGAATCAGAAGATCGAGATGGAGCTGATAATCGAACGTTGCGCTTTTATTGAAAAATTAGATGGCATTCAGATACAACATACAGAGAATCTTGTACATAATTACCAAGGAAATCTAACGATTAATTAAAGTAAGAACATCTCAATTTTCATATGCCCTTTTTGATAGAGAGGAGAGTCCCTATGATCCCACCAACAGCACCAATGGCAGTGACAACCGCAGCGATGATTTTCTTGTTGTTGTAAAAAGCGTAAAGCGTACAGCTTGATTTGCATCCTCCTCTTCTCCTTGTATATCTCGATGTCTCGCATGATGCGGTTGTAGGATCTTCGAAGCGCAGACCCTGGAGGCCAGTGAAGAAACGGAGCACCTCCTCGTTGGTGAGCCCTATTCCTCCTGCAAGATACCCCTCACTACGGATTCCCTTAGTTGCCGTGAGCCGGTTCCTCACGGCAAAGGGCGGTCTACCGGCGGTAACTCCTTTGCCGTGAGTTGCCGCCGGCAAAGAGCTCATGACATAGTTCTCGGCAAACAGCCTGGTTGCCGTGAGCACGCCGGTGGACTCACGGCGAATGTGCCGCGTGGTGGCCAATAGCTCACGGCTAAGGTGTCTAACGGGGCTCACGGGAGGTGTCTTAACGGCTCATTGTACCGTGAGCCTGTCGGCGAGCTCACGGCAAAGGTGCCACGTGGCAGCTTCCGAGTGTGGCGTTAGGTGTTTGCCGTGAGCCGAATTCTAGCTCACGGCACAGCTTCTCGTTGCCGTGAGTCGCTCCTTTGCTAACGGCATAGAGTCCACGGTGGCAGCTTCCCGTGAGGTGGCGTCGGTGTTTGCCGTGAGCCGTCGTTTGCTCACGGCATAAAGACCACACGTGGCACCTTCTCAGACGGCTGGCGTCACGTAGTTGCCGTGAGCGGTCGTCAGCTCACGGCACGAGTACATGGTTGCCGTGAGCTGCTCCATTTACTCACGCGGCATAGAGGCAATTCCTGCCGCCGGTTTGCACAACTTTGCCGTGAGCATGTCGAAGCTCACGGCATAGGGGTAATAGCTCACGGCATAGGTGCAATAGCTCACGGCAAAGTGACATTTTGTTTTTTATTTTTCCCGAATCATATATGCCACCTCACATTCGATACAACATCACAGCGGTTCAAATATCACCATAACCATCACAGGCAGTTCAAATATCACCATAATCATCACAGGCAATTTAAAATATCACCATAACCAACACAGGCGGTTCAAATATCACCATAACCATCACATAAGTTCACATACACATAAGTTCACATAAGCATCACAGATAGTTTAAAGTCCATAAGTCCACCAATGCAACATAAGTCCACAACCACTAGTCCAAATGCATGTAAAGTCCATAACTCCTCGCGACGACGGCCTTGGCTGCGAGTGCTCGGTGGCTGCTGTGTGCGCCGCAGTTGCCGGCGGCGGCCATGTGTAACCTGGTGAGCTGGTTGGCGGCAGCCCCATGCCCGGCAGAACATGAGGCCACAGCGGCCACGCGTGTAAGTAGACCCGTGAAGCGCTTGCCCCACGCTCACTCCCGGGGACCAACGGAGGCCATCGAGACGGCGACACGTCATGTGCAGCTAGGTGGACGGCTTCGAAGCTTAGCTCGTTCGAACTCGCTCGTTAGTGGCTCGGCTCGGCCCGGCTCGTTAGTAAATTTGTACGAGCTCGAGGCTCGTGTTCTTCGCTACGATAACGAGCCGAGCTCGAGCTGGCTCGTGAGCCGCTCGTGAGCCCTAACGAGCCAAGGTTGCAGCAGCCGACAAACAACCTAATAGGTCCAACGGATCATGACCTAATAACTTGGAGTACTAGATTGCTTGTTGATTACTTGGTTTCATTATTGGTTGGTTTGTAAACATGTTACATTTGTTGATTCCATACTTACTTATTGACTATAATTTTTGAATTTATAATTGTTAACGGGCTTGCGAGCAACGACTCGAGCTTCTTAGCGAGCAGGAGCCGTGAGTTCCTAGCTCGCTAAGATAACGAGCTAGAGCAGTCGAGCTCTAACAAGCCGAGCCATAACGAGCCGAGCCTTAACGTGCCGAGGGGCTCGATATCGACCTATATGCAGGGCTATCATTCGATGCCGCCACATATTCGCACAAAATTTTAAGTCAAAACATGGAAGTACAACATTCTAAGTATGTCACTATGAGAATGAAAGTTCTATATGAATATGAGAATAAATCTACATTTCTAAGTCATTCTAGGTTTCTAAGTCATTCTAGGTTGCTTAGCTCTCTAAGTCACTACGAAAATGGAAAGACAAGTGGGAAACAAACTCAGAGTACTCGAGTTAGTCTAGGAGGAAGTACGAGCCAGTGGAGAAGGAGTTGCACTTGTGGTTGTGTTTGAGCAATCACGAAGTAAGACCTTGGACATCTTGAAGCTTTGCATCTCGTATTGGCCTCGACCCTCGACATCTGCTGCATCTCCGGTGGTCCCTCTCATTCGGCCTTCTCTTGTGCAATCTTGGACTACAATTTTGATCCCAACATTAGAATACAAAGCAAAAATATAAGAAGCATGGTCAATGAACGAGATATAGACATCTAATTACCGTATTTGTCTCCGGCAAGGACTCGAACGTGATCTACCGTGTATGCACGGTGAGCTCAGGTTCGAAGCTTTCACCACTTTGGGAGGCGGGAACCTCAGGGTCGAGGATGTCATCCCACAAAGTATCGACCATGTTGCTTGCCGTGTCCGATCCTCATTATGACTTCTCCATCAAGGGGTGTCCTCGGATCAAACTACGCCCATGGACCTCCCTTGTCGTCGTGTTGTAGAGCGATGCGGGCTGGATGGTCGGGTTGGGTACGCCTCGGGTGGTCCGCCTCGTTGTAGGTGATGTCGACGTCGCCTTGCCCTTGTGGGACAAAGCATATGCCTCGAGCTGAGCAACGCTGGCCACCATGTGCCCGAGGCTGCGACAAACAACAAGATTGTCACAAATAATGCAAAATTGTGAGCATTGCAATAAAGAAATAAATTCATGTACCCATCTAGCCGCATATTGCCTTAGGTTTGGTTGCCTTGATGGTGTGCCGGACCTGCCATCTTCAAACGCCGCTCCGGCGCTCGAGGTGCACCTTGTCCCTTCCGGGTCAAGCCACTCCACCTTGCCCAAGCCCGATTGCCGCTACACCACCACGGAGGCACCTACATGTCATCAAGTGCATGCCATATCAAATTGATCATACGTGAACGATGAGAAGTTAATATTGTAGTGAGATGTACTTTACCCTCAACCATTCTTCTCTGGGCAGCTTCTCGTTTCTTGCCTGCTCTTTGGTGATTTTCATTTCTTGTGCTTTGAAGTAGAACACAATTGTGCCCTCGCCTCGTAAATCATATCATGCACCGACTTTTGACGGCATTCTTCGCCACCTCATTCGCCCTTTCGAGAGAACCCTCCTCACATACATGAAATCCTGCATATACAAGTGTTGTCAATACTTTAGGAATATGCAAAGTAAAACCAATGTATTGAGATTAGCAATGTTTTGCGAGAAGACTTACCCATAGTTCGTTTACCACACGCAAGGCCTTAGTATTGAAATTCCTACCATCTCGATCATCTTGATCGATCGGCAATGACGAGTGGTCAAACGTCTCTGCTAGGTCCTCTCGGTCCCCAACCTCCACCAACCCAGCCGGTTGAATCTTGCACAAAATACCGAGGATGCCAATGGGAAGACGTGAGTGGACGACTGGGCGACTACCCTCCACCCATGCAAAATTGATTCGAGACAAATTAATAGTTTCAATTATGAAAGATCAAAGTAACCAATGAAAAAGCATTGGTAAATTACCTTTCCCATCGGTGCAATCATCGGTCGTTACGCAAGAGTGCAGGGACGTGGAGGCGTCGAAGGGCCTCACAACCAGATCTTCCCCCTGCTCCCCATCCCTCCTCCTCCCTCCCCTCTCCTCTCCTCTCTCTTCTCCGCCTCCCTCCCACTCCCACTCCCTCTCGTCCTCTCCCTCTCAGATCCTCCTCCCTATGCCTCGGCCTCTCGCCTCCCTCTCCTCCCTATCACTCTCCTCCCTCTGAGAAGCAGACTGTGGCACCATAGGAGAGGGACGCGATTTGCGACCCGCCCTCCCTCCAGACAACGAAGAACTGTGGGAGGGTGACCTGGCGACCAACCCTCCCTCCCCTCCTCCTCCGGACGGAGGTGCACGCTCCGAGTGGGTGACCTCCTGTGACCCTTCTACCACCTGCCGGAGCCCTCGGCCGTCTCGGAGGCTGTCACAGGCGCCACGAGAGTACAACTCGTTGAGGTTCTTCGTCACCCTTTGACCACCGCGGCCGCCTCCGCCTCTGCCGCCGCGTGCCCTAGGCATCTTCGTTCAATCAACTGCAAAAAAAAGAGTGAAGCAAGTATTAGTACATGTATTAGACAGCAAAGAGTACAAGTACTAAATAAAAAAATAATTAATGTAGTAAGTACAACTATTAAATTATAGAAACATTCCAAATTCCAAATTTATAGAAATGAAATTTGCCTCGGATATTTTTGTCTTTTCATATGACCTTGAACTTAGAGCATAGATCATCAAAAGAACTAAAAAGGGTGTTCATGGCAACATGAAAGCATGCGAGACATCCATCCCAACCATCATGTCATCACGACCGACCTGTTGGGTATGGATGTCTCGCATGACATGACAACCATGAGCAGCATATAATTGAACAACAGAAGCTCAAGGTCATTATATGTTACCCAACATGAAATTTGGGTAAGTTTGATATCATCATAGGCATGAGTAAAGTTGAATTTAAAATCAAATAAAATTTCAGCACCTCCCTACATGGAGAGGTTTTCAATACCTACAACAAAATAACGGCACGATGGCGATAACCACAGATCAAAATATTAATTTGCCTCAGGATATTATTTTTCCTTGCATGGACCTTGAACTTAGAGCATAGATAATCAAAAGAGGGTTCATGATGCAGCCATGGAACCATGTGAGAGACATCCGACCAACCAAGTTGTTGCTTGGGCATGGATGTCTCACATGGTTGATGACAACCATGAGAAGCATATAATTGAACAAGAAGCTCAAGGTCATTATATGTTACCTAACATGAAATTTGGGTAAGTTTTGATATCATCATAGGCATGAGTAAAGTTGAATTTAAAATCAAACAAAATTTCATGACACCTCCCTACATGGAGAGGTTTTCAATACCTACAACAAAATAATGGCACGATGGACAACCACGTCCAAAATATTAATTTGCCTCAGATATTTTTTTCTTGCATAGGACCTTGAACTTAGAGCATAGATAATCAAAAGAGGGTTCATGATTATTGAACCAGTGAGAGACGCCCATCCCAACCAAGTTGTTGCTTGGGAATGGATGTCTCTCACGGTTTGATGACAACCATGAGAAGCATATAACCGACAACACAAGCTCAAGGTCATCATATGTTATCCAACAAGAACACTAGGTACAATTCATATCATCATCGGCATATGAGAAGTAACTAACTAAATCCATTTCCTAACAAAATTTACTAACTAAAATTTCATATCATCATCGGCATATGAGAAGTAACTAACTAAATCCATTTCTAACAAAATTTACTAACTAAAATTTCGCATGCTCAACTAAAATTGACAAAGTGCATGTTCCTCACCTAAGCAGGGGCGTGAGCTAGGGCTGAGGCTCACGGCGAGGCCCCGGCGGTTGGGGCAGCAGGCCGGGCCTCTCCCGGGCATGGCCCGGTGGTGGGGAGGCACGGGCCGGGAGAGGAGGGGGCTGACCGGATCGTGCACGGAGAGAGGAGGTGGAGGACCGGCAGGCGGTGAGGCTCACGCGAGGCCCGTGAGGAAGCGGCCGGGGCGGCCTCTCCCGGCGTGAGAGACAGGGCGACCTCTCCCTCGGGCGGCGTGGAGAGAGGTGGAGGAGCGGGAGGCGGCCATAGTCGGGGACCACGGATGGCCCTGGGGGGCGATCGGGGCGGGTGACCGTCAGAGGCGTTGGGAGGCAGGCTGCGGGCCAGGGAGTCGTGGCGAGGGATGAGGCGCTGGCGGAGGACGACAGTGCGTGGTAGGCTGCGGCGGTTGTGTGTGCGGCGTGTGTGTGTCTAGTGCGTGTGTGGAGTAGAGAAGTGTGTGGTGCGTGTGTGAAGTGTCTGGCGTGTGCGGGCGAGAGTGGGGCCATGGAAGCTTTGCCGTGAGCTAGATCTGGGGCTCACGGCAAAGATCGATGATCCCATGAGCAAACCACTAAAAACCGCCGTTATCAAATTTTGTTTATTTCCTCTTATTTTTTAATGATTTTCCTTAAAACAAGTTGAGTGCATTATGATATTTACCGCTAAGCTAACTCTACAAGGTCAATTTTAAACTTTGATGAATTAAAACATTAGTTTGATTGTACTTTCAACTAAAATTCTATCATTTCATGCGGTCCGATAATGTTCAAAATTATAAAACTACACAAAATTTTGCCATTAACCAATATAAGACAATCAAAGTTGTTTAATGATCCTAGGAAAGTTCCAAGGTCAAATTTGAATCAAAACATCACAAAGACCACCAAATCTAGTCACATGAGTCAACATCTCGAAAACTTCTAGTGAGATGCTTGGGTTTGTAAACATGTGTAAGTTGAGTAATTGAAACCATCTCAATTCTTCACCACAGCCTCCATACATGATATCATGATGTCCATACAAATTTCATGATGTTTTAAATTTGTATGGATTTTATACAATTAAAATACTATTGCACGAAACCTTCGTAATCATGTGTCGAGTCTAAATGTTTGAAATTTCTCTAATTTCATGGTATATGTATGAAAAGGAATGAAGAACACGAAATATCATTATTGCACTAACTTTATTCTATGATTTTATGCACTTCCGTTCAAATCCGACGATGTGAAAAAATACGAAGAAAGAAAAATTACTAAATATATCAAACTGAGTTATAATTGCCCAAATTTGAATATGTAGTTTGTAGAGATGTGGTTTAAGGGTGGAAAACTTTTGGAGGGCAAAAACAATTTTTGTCTGTTTGCCGTGAGTCATGGTCCTAACTCACGGCAAACAACCAAAACACACCAAGTCGTGTTGCCGTGAGCTACCATGGGCTCACGGCAAAGAGCATGCGTCTGCATTTATGGGGCACGCGCTGGTACAAGCTGCCACGCTGCTACATGTTTGCCGTGAGCCGTAGATCGGCTCACTGTGTCTTAGGTGGCCGTGAGCTGGGCGTCGGCTCACGGCAACCTTAACGGTCCAGGCCCACAGCCGTGACGGAGAGGCTGTCCAACGTGAACCGGCTTCTGCCGTGAGCACGCTGCAGGGCTCACGGCACCTAGCGATGATCGTCGTGTGTTTTTGCGCCGTGAGCTGGTCAACCAGCTCACGGAAATAGCGCCTTATGCCGTGAGTTTCAAAGCTGTCGTGAGTGCGGTCAACGGCTCACGGCATACATGTTGCGCCGTGTGTTGTACGCACCGTGAGCATCCGTGGATGCTCACGGCAACAGGCTGTATGCCGTGAGCCCGATGTTTGGCCCACGGCAACGGAGAGGCTCACGGCAGCTGCGATTTCGGTAGTGCCTCGCCCTTAGCTCGTGCACGTCTTCCTCCCTGCATACCAGGATGGCCAGGAGCAGCAGGTAGGAGCAGACAACAGAGTCTTCGACCGGGGCTTTTGAAAAGCTTTTGATCGTGCATAGCTCTAGTGCCGCCATGTTGACGAGGTAGCTTGCACGGTCACGGTCAAGGGACAGCGGCGCCAGCGAGCTCGGCAAAGAGGGTCCATTCCGGTTGAGGCTCATGTCGATGAGCTCCATCGTCTTGTTGGCTGTGAGGGTGATGCCGATCTCAGCAAGCTCCATGGCACTGATGGACACTGATCTCCTTTTGGGTTTCAGTGGCGGACGGGTAGTGCCGTTGCTTCCTACAATGTAGTGCCGGAGCAGGCCAAGGAGGTGCGGCGGCTTGTAGCTTTTTTCTAACTCGGGAAGCTTTTCTGACCTCGAACGCTTTTGATCCTGCAGATAGTCTTTAAACTTCTTGATGAAGCGCTCAACGGGCCTGAACACCATGATCGTCTCGACCACCTTCCAAGGGAGCTGGTTCTCGAGCAGCGTGATGTCATGACCGATGTCTATACGGTTAGGGCTCAACAGATCGTGCAAGCTCTTATCAATCTGTTGATCACTCCGCATGAGCATGTACTGCACCAAGAAGCAAGCGTCAAAGAACATCATATGTCGGAAATCATCATAGCCGATACCTGCCATCACATCCTTGTCGTAGAGGCGGCGGGCATTGTCCGCGACGGGACGACCGCTTCGTACAGATCCTCCATTAAGCGGCCCGATTCCTGACGCAGTGTATGGCCGCCACGTGCTTCACCTTCTCCGCCTGCTTGAGGTGGTCTCGGCCGTGGTGGTAAGGGCCGATGGCCACATATCTCGGCACGGTATAGCTTTCATCCAGATGAGCTCGAAGGGTTGCAGGGTATCTATGCATCTTCTTTCTCATCAGTTTGACGTCACCCTTAAACTCGCTCGATACTTGTTGAAACACACCACTAGCACGACTGTCGTTCGAGATCGTCTCCAGATCGACAACATTACTGTGGCTCTCTGCTATTACCCTATTCTGCTGGCCATAGATAACCTCAGACGACAGTTGTGATACTTGTGTTTCATCACTCTGACCATTAAAATTTGCTGCTGGACAGTAGGACTCAACCAGCTGCCCTCCGCTAGATTCAGGGACATGTGCTTGTAGGCTGCAGTTACCAAATATGTCGATGGACACATAGTCCACAGGGAGGCCATGAGGCGCCCAAACTTGAGAAGCTGCTGGCTCACTAACGGCCCAGTTCGCCAGCTGAAACTCGAAAGGTCCCCTCCAAGGTGCATCAGCAGGTCCCATGCTCCAACCGCTGAATAATGCCTGAATCTGCTCCTGCAATAGATAAGCACCGCGCGTGCGAAAACAATATTATTGGAAATGAGGAGTGAAACAAGCTAGCAGAGTCAGAAACAAATTAATCGCACTATATTGACAGTAAGCAAGAGACCAGCAGACAAAGAAGGGAAAGGAAGACTACTTACAGCCCACCGGGAGAAACTGCGCATCCTTCTTATAGCCCATGGACACGCTCCGTCCTCTTATATAGAGAGCTTCAAATTGCTGCGGCCTTATTTCATCTAACGTTGCCCAATTGGCTTATGACAACGTTTATGTATAGTTTTGTGCTACTGTCTGACTCAAATTCACCACAAGATGCATCTACACAAACCATAAAAAATACCAAAACGAAGAAGTAAATAGTAAGATGCTTATCCAAGACAGTAAAGAAATTAATTACCAACCCACCACCACCACCAAACCGGATGCAGCATGTGAAGAAACTGACGCCAATACTGGGAAGAGACAAGCCCGCTGCTGGTAACTGTTCTGCAAGACATCATTAAATTTCTTGTGCAGGAGGCATAATCAATTAGCAACTACTAAAAAACTGTAGAGATCCATAACAGTTATGCGGTATCAGACTGTAGACGGCCAACTGGAGGTCCTGCCCACGTACATATGCATGTGTGTTTGGCATACTAACCCCACATCCACACACAACACGACGGGATAATGTGCCATTGATCTGGTGAAGACTTCAGTTCAAAGGTTCATTAGTTCACCTGTAAAAAACAAGATTCTGAAAACAATTGGAAAACTCATTACACCCAGTGGCCGAGTGGTAGAAGACATCGTTTATATTAATGAGATTCCTAAGAAAATGATGTTGTGGCAGACAACGAGGTCTTGAAAGAATTTGTTCATCCGGCAGTACATATAGATAGCTACGGTGACAGAGATGGTACAGAAGTGGTAATGCAAGGTTCAGATATTGCAGGAAAAATTTTTGAGACACCAATAGTACATCTGATCAGTGTGAGAATTTCTGAATCAGACAACCCATTAACTGTGCAGGAAGAGCTGGGTAAATTTGTGTCTACCGATTCCATTTTAAATACAGAGGGAGTGATTGATATTGGTATGGCTTCTCAAGAGACGGCAACACTGGGTCTGCAGACAGGCCACAACAATTCAGCTTCAGGATCCAGGCATCATGCTTCTGTGCTAGGATCAGACGAATTTTTCATGTCACACCAAGGCATTCACTTATGGAGGAGCACCAGATAAGAGAAATTAACAACTCTCCAATTTTGACAACTCTGACCGGCACTGGTGAATCAACTCTTGCAGGCAAGTCGGATGAGTGCCGGTCGGATGACAAGGACTTGATGGTACCTAATGCAGTCACTAATTTTGTGACGGCGATGGAGGAGATCCCTGTACTAATAAGTGGAACTGAGTCAGTGGAGGAGTATCCAATTAGTGTATGTGAGGCTAGGCAGAAAAATTCGGATGGTATTGTGATTAATCCAGAGAGGTCTCCATCAGTGCCAATTTTTCACAAATTGCCTCGTCGATTGCTAAAGGAACTTTCTAAGAAGAATGGTATCCGTGCTAATAGCACAAATGTGGTGATGGCAAATGCTCCAATCTTTAGAGACTGTCATTGGAGTTGAGGAAATTTCAGCAATTCCTGGAGGCAGTGCAGCTGGAAAAGATCCAGTACACGTGCTACAACAAACTGGGGACATCAAAATAATGGAGAAAGCAATGAACTTGGCGGCCAAAAAGAATCACTGGAACCAGGTAACTGTTTGTCTTCGCATCTATTTTAGATTCGATTATTTCTTGCACCCTTCTGGATAGGGCGGTCTGACCGCTGTAGAAGCGGTCTAACCGGTCGTGATGGCCTGCCCAAACTGCCGTGGAGCCCAGGATTTTGTGTAGGTCACGAGATCTGATCGAGCTGGTCTTCTGGTCCTCCCATCCAGGGATGGAAGGATTGCTGATATGGCACCCACATCACTCCATTATCGTCGTAGATCGGACGAGGCAGATTTGAACTTGAAGGAGCCCAATCTAGAGTAAACTATTGCCTCTCGAGATGATTCACCGAACATGACAGCTGCCTGGGAGGCGATGACGGTCACCTTACCACAGCGATCCTTCTTGGTGCACGAGAGAAACCGCTTGATGTATTCTTGAAGCTCATGTACTTCCTCTGGTCTTCCTCGCTGAGTTGCTCGATATTCACCACGATCATGTTGTTCTTGTCGAGATTGCAGCGTGCTCCCATGCAAAGATCGAAAGATCGGTTGTAAAACGAGATTTATCCAGTGAGTCACCAAAAGTATGTTGACGCTTTTCCGATCGAACACATGAGTGCGCTAGATTGCGCGATCATCAGAAATCCACTCGCCAAACCACCCGGCACGGGCGGTCCTAACCGCACAGGGGGCGGTCAAACCGCCTTGGGCGGAGGCACGTCGAAAACCTATATTCGCTGCTCGGGAGGGACCCCATCCGGAAACGATGCGCCTCACGGTTGTTGTTGCGTGAGATGGTGAGCCACTCGAACTCCCTCAACTGTCCAAGGGGTGAGACTGACAGATCACGCTAGGGGGCTACCCAAGCGGTTATAAGTTAATGGAGGGATCGGGAACTAAGAGCGTAGGTGGTAGTTCACGTGTGGAACTGGAACACGGCAAGAATGGTGATGAACACAAGGGTTTAGACTGGTTCGGCCTCCTGAGAGTGAAACCCTACGCCCGATGGGGTGGAATTATGCGTGAAGAAGGAAGTCCCCTCGAATGGAGCTCTAGGCCGCCTTTATATGGTCAACGGGCTAGGGCTTCCATTCGAGGTCGGGACCTCATCGGGTCGGTTACAAAATAGGAAGGCCATCCGCCTTGATTACAGGGAGTATCCCGCGATCATGGACCTACTAGCGGCGCCAGTCAGATCTGGCTTGCCTTGTGCTCCAAGTCCCGCGGATCCTCCCGGATCCGGATAAGGTCTTCGGAGTCTTCCAAGGTCGCCGGGTTGTGGATAAGGTCTGGGCCCACTTGCAGGTCGGTGGGACTTGATGTGTCGGGTCCACTTGGCAGGTGGACCTCGGGACCGGTCGGGGGACCCATGGGTACCCATGTCTCAAGCCGGCCGAGGTGAAGTTGTGCCGAGGCTTGATGGCAAGACATGGCGTCCAAGGTCGCGGCAGGCACGGGATCCAAAAGAAAGAAACCCTCCAAAAGGCGACGAAGTCAAGTCGAGCTCCCGGAGTTAAAGGTCCGTAAGGTCGAGGTGAAGGCAAGTGTTGATTGTGAAGAACCGCCACCTGACCCGAGTCGAAATATGAAGGAATCTCATGACCTTGATGAAGGTCTCACCGCCAACCGTAGGTAGGTCGAGCGGAGAAGTAGTGGAAGCGGCTTCCGAGGTCGGCGACATAGAAGAAGAGGGCGTCGTGAGACGCACTCAGAGAGTAGCCCCCGAGTAAAGACGCACGTAATGGTCTGGTTGATGCTCAAAAACAAAGGAATAGAGAACCCACGCCTTCGCTTTCCTTGTGATGCTCGACGATCCGATAAGACAAAACACCTAGAATCTTCAAGTAAAGCACCGAGGCGCCAATGGTTGTCGCGTGTCTCGTACCACTGTGCTCAGATGGTCACGGCCCGCCTCAAGCAAAGTTGCGACCGTCCACCCACAAGACAACAAAGGCTACGGGGCGTTGTCGTAGGGGATAAGCGCCAATGCTCCCATGGTGAACAGGGACCTCGCGCTTCATGTGGTAACAAATCCGGATAAGGACTCCATGCCACCGTTGCAGAATGGGATCCAAGGCTGCTATATAAATAGATGACACACCACCGAGCTCATCACTTGAGCCAACCAAGTGAACCATGGTAAGGCTGTAGTAATTTTTCGGTGCCTTGGGCTTGCACCACACCGAGCATAGGGCCAAGCCACCAATGCCTAGAGCTAGAAGAATGAATGTTGCGAAGTTGGAGGAACTCCATCACCAGCTTCACCCGCGCCCAATGAGGAATCCAGTGCAGCATGGGGTAGTACATGCCTTGACCGGACCTTGTGAGCAGGGCCCGAGGTGATGCCGGAAATCACCATGTCAGACCGGGAAGGCCCGAGGTGATCTTGGCTCGATTTGGAATCTTGTGGGGAACCCAGATGTAAATGTGGGTACCACAGAAACCTTCCGGGCTAGAGTAGAGTGGTTGTGTGGCAAGCTGCAACCTCGGCGGTGGAGATCTCAAGTAGGTCCCAGCTTAGAAGAAAGCTTATGACGTGCTTCATCGCCTAGGTTGCGTCATGCATATTATGTAAGGTAGGATCGTGACCTTTAATATGTTTGTATCTTGTAATTGGCCATGGGCGTAGTTCTTTGTAGCTACGAAGTTTTATACACATGTTTGTATGACAAACAATGCGTGATGAGCATTGAGTAGAGGCGCCGGCGCAATGGCATGGCCAAGGTCCCTAGCTGTGATAGCACGCCGACCTTTAGAAGGCCTTGTATATTGATGAAGGTCATGTGACCGAGTCAACACTACGTGTAGTGACACAACGTAGGGCCAACTCGAGTCAGAGGTCTAGTCGACCCAGAAGGCAGGGCCTCGAAGGAGTGAGTCAAGACCAGAGGTCGCCAACGGTGGAGCCTTCAAGCATGGAGTCTGGTACTTCGCTGAGGTCGAGGCGACCTAGAAGGCACAAAGGCAGCTGGGCCTAGGAGACGTGGTGTGAACCCGCCATTTGTAGGCCGAGGCGACCTAGGAATCTGCCGGGTCCTTGTCGACCTTGTAGAGGCAATGTAGTATGACCATAGGTCGTCTGTTGGTCGAGGCGACCTTGAAGTTAACATCAGAAGTATGGGTTGGGGGCTTAGACGTAAGGCATAACGGCTCCGCGCCTGGCTGGGCATGTTGGCCAAAAAACCGACGGACGCAGATTCCTGTACGGAACTAGCTGCATCGCCTATTATCCATTTAGGCCGAAGAACCGTTGGGATTAGATCTGAGCGCAGATCCATTGGGTCAAAGTCCGCAAAGAGACGTTGCTGGGCCCACTACCACTGGGCCCACTATATAAGGCCGAACTGGGCCGGGACCTCCACTTGCTTTCATTTCACAGACATCTAGGGTTCCGCCGCTGAGTGCTCCAAGAAATCAGCAGTGCCCTTGTGCTTAGGTCCGCTGTCACAAGACTCGTGATGCGCAAAGTCGCCGTGGTGTTTAGAGCCAAATCCACTGAGTAGAGGAGGAGGAGATGGAGCCCGACTTGCGCGCCGGAGACCATCCGGGAGCCATCCGTGGTGACGGGAGGACCAAATCTAGGCCTCGGCGACCGCGGTGCTGAAGCCCAAGGCGGAGGTGGCTTGGAGGCCGGCGGGCGAGGCGTTCCTCACCGAGGGACCGGGAGACTGCTATCTTCCTCACGCACGCCGCCGAGCAGATTTGGGGTCCCGACCGGCGACTTCTTCCGCGGGCTCCTGTATTTCTACAGGATCGACCTGGTACACCTCGTCCCCAACGCCATCACCATCGCCTCCTCCTTCATCCACTTGTGTGAGGCCTATTTGGGCATACCGCAAACACTTCAACTGTGGCGGCACTTCTTTGAGTTGAAGAAGACAGGAAGTCCGATGTCATTGGCGTGTCGAGTTCACATTGTCTTGGTACATGAAGGCTGGTGTATATCGACTGGTGTTGCCGACAACACCACGGTGAAGCGGGGTGGTTCTACCTTGACAACCCAGGTAGCCGGCGCTCCGTGGAGAGGCAGTGGTCCGGCCAGCTTATGTCGCAGGAGACCGACGACCAGCCGCCATCTGGGCGACCTTGAGAAGTTGAAGGCGGAGGGGCGGGCGGTGCGGTGGTTGCTGCACCATCCAGGACCGGGTTCACCCGGCCTATGAGTAATCTTGGGGCCACCCAACCCTACCGGATCATACGGCAAGGTCTCCAAGGAGGAGATGGTGGCGCGGGTGAGGGGCATCTTCGCCGCCGCATCCGCAACCACTACAAGAAATTTGGGTTTATATGAGGTGATTTCGTCATATAACTTCGATTTTCGTCATAAAAGTATTTTAAGGCGAAAATAGGTTAAATCATAAGGTCGTTACAAATCGTAGTCACAAAATGTACCAGCGTGATTTTTTTGTGCGATCGTCACAAAAGTGGTAACCTTTTGTGACACAACAGTTTTCTGTCACATGTTGTCACCTTTTATGGCGCGATGTCCGTCATACATTAGCTAGTCAACGCATCACATTTTTACATGACGTCACGTGCAGCGGTGTTTTGGCGTTATTTTGTGATGGTACAAGGAAAGAGGGTACCGGTTGAGAATGAAATGAGACATCCTGCTGATGGGGAAGCTTGAAAGATTTTGATGAGACTTTCAAGTCTTTTGCAGATGATCCCCGCAGTTTGAGGTTAGGCATTGGTACTGATGGATTCAACCCTTTGGTCGATGAGCAATACATATAGCATATGGCCAGTGATAGTGGTACCATACAATTTTCCACCATGGATGTGTATGGACCAATCCAATTACATGCTTGCTTTACTAATTCCAGGAAAAAAATCACCAGGCAAAGATCTCCATGTGTACATGCAGCCTTTGATAAAAGACATGATACAGCTTTGGAAGGGTGTACAAACCTATGATGCAGTTCAAGGCAAAGAGTTCACTGCGTGCAGCGATTCGTGGGGAATCCATGACTACCTGCATTAGGCACCTTGTCGGCAGAACCACTAGGGGTTACTTTGCATGTGTGCACTGTGATGAGATGCCATGCTCTGAATGTCTTAGAGGCAAAATTGGTTTCTCGAACCATAGACGCTTTCCTCCCTAAGGATCATCCTTGAGGAGAAATAGATCTTTCAATGGCAAGCATGAAAAAAGAGAGAAGCCAAGGAAATTTAGTGCAGATGAGGTTATGGCAAGACTGGAAGAAGTTTGCTATGTTCCAGGAAAAAATCCACATGTGCCAAAATCAAGAAAACGACGTCGTACTGAAGGTGAACCAAGATGGCATCGAAGGTTAGCTTGTATGACTTACCATATTGGTCCAAATTGAAGCTTCAGTACAACCTTGATGTCATGCACATAGAGAAAAACATATGTGAGGCGATCTTGTATACTCTACTTAATATTCCAAACAAGACAAAGGACACCATCTCTGCTAGACTAGATTTGGAGGACAGAGGTATACACAAAGAGCTTCATTTGCTAGATGAGTTCATCATCAAAGCCAAGAGCTTGTTACGTTCTAAAACCAGAAGACAAGAAGAAGTTCTTGCAATTTGTGAGCAATGTTAAGTTTCCAGATGGCTATGCCTCCAACATATCAAGATGTGTGAATATGGAGGGAGGAGGATCAATGCATGGATTAAAACACATGACCCGCCATATAATGCTGCAACGTATTTTACCTGTTGGCCTTCGTGGTTTGGTGCGGAAAGACTTATATGAAGTCATTGCTGAATTGGGAAGGTTTTTTAGACAACTTTGCTCCAAAACTCTAAAGGTTGATGCACTAAAACAGATGAAGGAAGATATTGTGCTTATCCTCTGCAAGCTAGAGAAAATTTATCCTCCAGCATTCTTTGATGTTATGGTTCACCTAGCAGTACACTTACCCGATGAGGCACTCCTTAGGGGGCCGGTGCAGTATGGATGGATGTATCCCATTGAGAGAAGATTGGGCACCTTTAAGCGCTTTGTCCGCAATCAAGCAAGACCTGAAGGATCTATTGCAGAGGCATACACTGCCTATGAGTGTATGACCCAATGCTCACCTTATTTCAGTGACATCATTTGTAGGTTCACTAGGCCCGAAAGAAACTTAGATGGAGTCAAGACATCTCACATGATGGTTACTCTATTTTTGATCATGGTATAAACCTGTTCGGTGCTTCAACCCTACATTACAAAGAGAAAGACTATGACTCCATGGTTTGGTTTGTTCTAAATAACTGTGAAGAGATTCAAGAATATAAAGAGTGAGTACTTACTGTAATCTTAGCTCAGCCATCCTTATTCAATAGCATGTAACAAAAAAACTCATTTTCTTCTTCCTTTGCAGTTTGTATAAAGCCCAATTAATAGAACAAGAGGTGAGGGATGTTGAAGAAGTGATGTCAACACAATGCATGGTTCGAGAATCATGTGTGCTACTTCTCGCATGACTACATAATTCATGATATAATACTTTTTCAAACTCACTAATTGTGTATGTTCTCGTGGCGATTACCAAATTGAAATATGAAGGCACAACACATATTGATGAAGACTTGTACTCACTAGGATCCGGCGTGTGCATTCATACACTGTGTAATCAATGGTGTGGTACCACACTATTGCTCGTGATGAACACAGAAGACACAAAACTCTACCATTAAAAGCCCAGGTCTCCACGGTGATGACGAAATTGACTTCTATGGGACAATCACAGAAATCATTGAGCTGAGTTATGGCAAGAACAGCAAGGGGCAGAACTGTAATCTTACTTAGGTGTGAATGGTACAATCTTGAGGGAAAGTTATACAAGATGAAGGATGATGGTTACTTCAAGAGCATAAACATCCAAGGCCGATGGTATAAGAATGATCCTTTCATTAAGGCCATAGATGCCTCACAAGTATTTTTCTTGGAAGATACAAAGTTTGGTCCATGTTGGCGAGTGATACAAGAATTTGGCCACCGACATGTATATGATACCAAAACAAACCACTCCATGAACAAATATAAATGAGAAGTCGGAGGCATACCAAGAGGAGCATATTTCAACTCAACATGGTGCAGTGGAAGACATTGATCCTGATATGGATTTGTTGCACATAGACAATGAACCAGCCATGTGAGAACCGCCCAAAATAATTCCGTATTATCGCCAAGCCTGTCCACGTGGCCATTAAGCGATAATAAAGAACTATGTCGCCTCTGCCGGCATGCCCGAAATCACTTACCAGGATCGAATTATGCGCTAAGCCCACACGAAGGCGGGACCAGAGTACAACATTACATTACATAAAAGGTTCACAAGTTCAACATTATTACAAACCGTGTTTTCGTACATAAAAGTAAAGGTGATTGAGATTAAACAATGGAAATAAAACTAGCGGAAGATACACATGGGAGGCCATCCAGAGTATCACTCATCGTCAACCTGCTCCCACTCAAGTTCCCAACCATCCGGAATAGAACCAGGCCGGATGGGATTACACAAAACCACAAATTAAGCAAGGTGAGTACTACTACTCACAAGACTTACCCGACAAAATAAAGTACTGACTAGACATGCAAGGCTTTTTGGTGGTGGGTTTGTTTGCCAAAAACATCTAAGAGTTGATCCTTACTTTCAAATTTTAGCTCAAGTTCTAGTATGTTAACATGTTGCAAACAATATTAATCAGGTAACAATATTAATCCAAAATGTTCCATAAATAAACATGGGGTAGCGGTGGTCAAGCGACTCGATAACGGCGAGTGACCGACGATCGATCGATTTATATCCTTGCAAGGTAAACCCAAGATACACGGAAGAAGGTAGACCAGTCTAGTTCCCAACATCAGTTTGGGATCACGCTACAAACTGGTCTAACGTCCGGACTCACACACTATACCACGGGTAGCTAGCCGGAGGCGCAACCCAAGCCGGTAGCTAGAAAGATCTTCGAAGGTACTAGGCTTGGGTCCCATTCGACAAGCACTTAGTACGTTCAATAGCTTAAACCACAATGCTACTGGTGGGAGACCGAACCCATTGCTCTTACCACATGAGCAGTCATTTTAACCAACTTATGATTCCAACATAAGCATTGAGCAATGAGTCATTACTCTTGTACCGTGTCCTTAAAGCATGGCACTAGCGTTCCTAACATACTAGTATAAGAGCATAGGAGTCCTAAGGATCATGCATCTAGGTTTCAAAACAACTCACGAAACTTAAATGCACAATTTAAATCAAATAAGGTCTTTGAAAAGTAAAGGACATGATTTTCATTTATAAAAGATGGGTTAGATGAAGGTGCTTGCCTTCCTCAGACTCAGCACCAACACAAGCCTTGGGCTCTTACTTTGGTCCAGGTCACACTAACTTGATTCAACTCTCCACTATTGCTCCCTCCTCCTCGTGGGTGGCGTATCGTCCGTCGGTAAATCTACGTATACATGCATGTCGTTAATTAAAGTTAATCTTGATGGTGACTGTGTACATATAAGCAAATTAAGTTATTTAACTTCACCAAACAGTAAGGGGGTGTGTTTAAATTAATAAAAACAGAAACAAACATGATTTCACAATTTGACACTTTAATTTCCATTTCTTTCTTTAATGGCTCAAAACAAGCCTTTCAACCTTAAATCAAAATTAAATCGAAAACACTTCAAATGAGCCTAATCTTTTGCACACAGCAACATATGCTTAATTTAAGCTCTCACACCAAAATTTGGCTTAAGATCATTTATAAATTAATTTATACGAAAAGACAAATTTCAGCCTAGTAAATCAACATTAATTCATATAAAAGATTTAATAAACTTTTTGATCTCAACTTTCTCCTACAGGTCATGTATGCCAAGAATGAGTTTCTGACCAAAGCATGCTTGCAGATTCAAATTATTTTTCAGATTTTGAATTTAAGCTCCTACACAAGATTAAATCCAAAACATCTATTAAACAATTCCTAAAATCACATCCATCATACCAGAGGTACTAATCAACAAGGCAAAGCCCTAGGGTGCCCTTGTGGTTGCAGAAAAGTTCATTAAAGGGGTTATAAAAGCATCAAACATAATCTAGCATAAAGCTTAAATAAATCATAACTGAAAATATATACATCAAAATCATGCAAACTTTTGCCACAGATCTAGACATGCCATAAAGAGCAACATATCCAAAATTCAAGTTCATAGAATGTGTATATTTTAAATCACATTAAAACACTCCAAACTGAGTTTGAATTTTTAATTCAAAAACTGTACAGAAAAACCCTATATATGTTTTCTAGAAAAGATAGATTTCTTCACCACGAAACCAACAAAATTAGTTTTGCATTTTCTGATTTTCTACGATTTTAATGATTGTACCTTGAATCTAACCTGGAAAGAATCAAGCACCTTCACGCCGATTTGAGGTGGGTCACCGAGGCGCCGAGGAGGAGTAGGGAACTAGAGGAGGAAGGGAAGGGTTGGATGCGGGGCTCGGGGAGTGGAGCGCCGGCCCGCTTGCGAAAGAGGAGAGGTGCATGCGATTTGGCGGCCGGAGGACTTCGTGAACGAAAGGGCGCGATCGCAGGCGACACGAGGACGGGGTGGCGGGATCGTGTTGACGGCCCACAAGTGGCGGACCACGCAGTCGGCCCGGCCTCATGCGGCTTAGCCGGGCGTGGCGCACGGTCTCTGGCCTTGAGCCCCCACAACAGAGAAGCGAGTCCACCACGGATACGCCGAGGCGTCCGTCGCGGATCAGAGGCGTGCGCGGTACGTGGCGTTGCTCGAAAGTCCATCGCCGTCTTTTTCGTTCCATTTAGCCTGCTTCGAAATTGCATAACTCCAAAAAGTTCCAACTAAGTTGAAAATCTCCAAAAAGCAAAGTTGTAGAGGAGCCATAGATCTACAACTTTCCCAAAAGGGTGGCATATGTTTTGATCAACCGTTTGCCCGGAACATCAGCCAAAGTTGCAGTTTTTCCAGCTCGAGTTACTGTTCACAGCGCAGTCAAACCGATTTTTGGCCAATTTGCACTCAAAATTGGAATGTCCGCCAATTACAAAAATGTGTTCCCGGAAATAACGAACAACTTTCGTATTGGACAATTTTGAACTTCTATAGTGAAATTTGGAGAACGCGTAAGAAAACCAAATCAGCCTCTTGGGATCTATAGGGGTTTGACCGAATTTGAACTTTGACCAAGGTCTTTTGTGCAAAAGTGTAAGATCATGTCAAACATGTTTATGAGCCAATTAAACATGTTTTACTACCCTAATTGAGGTATTTATCTTTAATAAACACTGGGTGTTACACCCTATTAGTAGAGACCTCGAGAGAGCATCCGTCGAAAAAATATATAGCACCACATGATGAAGCAAACTACATCGGTGAAGATGAAGATGAAGATGAAGATGATACCTTCCTTGAGTACCATAGTCGAGAAGATGATAGTTACGGAGATGAGCGGTGATGTTGAACCTTTGCATTTCTAGAGTTTTTATGAACCATGGACTTGTATGATGTATTTCTAAAGCTATTTGTGAACTATGAACTTGTATTACTTGAATTATGTACTTGTAAGACCTAGTATGCAATGAATTATTTGTGAGCTATTTCTGTGATTTTTAGTATTTCTGTGAGAAGACAGTGGTAGATTTGTACCAATGATGCTAAGTGGTAGTGCCCAGATTTTTTTTGATTTAATGACACATGCCATTGTCATGTTATGCCCAAAATCTGTCATATAATGTATACATCTGTCATACAATGTATAAATCTGTCATATAATGTATAAATCTGTCACAAAATGTATAGGCTGCAAGTTATAGATACATGCTGCCAAGATTCACCAGATTTTTCCATTACAAAATGTATAGGCTGCAAGTTATAGATACAAGCTGCCAAAATTCAGAAAGCATCAGATTTCATTGCATGAAAAAGCACCAGATTGTTCTATTACAAAAGCCAAACTACACTGCAACCAACCTACAAAGACTAAAATACATTATGCAGTGAACTTCTCATTCAGTCTGCCTGCAACATACATGAACACACAACCAAGACCCACATACATCAAAAGGTTCAACTTCCACATCAGATCCTCCAACTTTGCCTCATACTTTGTCTTCTTTTACCACCTGCTTTTCTTGACCACTCTTCCGGATGATGCATACTACCTTCGGGTTCATAACCAAGGTCCTCATCACCAAGGTCCATTGCCAGCGGGAATTTGCGGATTGCAACGATGCCAAGCTCCTCCAGCTTATCCAAATAGTGACTTTGGAATTTATAGAACCCGCACTGCTTAGGAAACTACAGCAATGAAAAAAACAATTCCATTACCACAAACTGCATGCATAGGGATGAACATCTTCTCAACTCAAATCATTCATGTGCTTGCTCACCGAGTTCCGCGGACACTTGAAGAACACATGCAGGTAGTTCTCGGTCGTCTCCTTCGCTGACCGCCTCTCTATCACCCTCGCCATCCCACAGTCAGGGCATGGGATCAAGGGTAGCCCGGTCTCCTTACCAAGGGGATACGGCTCCAGAGCCCACCTCGAGCTTGCATCCAGATGGTGCTCAACCCTCCTGGAGGCTCCAGTACCCCCCGATTGACTTGCTGAGCTTCCCCACTTGGACATGGCGCCGTCGTCGCCGGAGTCGCCGGAGCAGTCACCTGGAGTCGAGGAAAACAAGGAAGGGTGGAGATTAGCGACTGACTACCAACCTGATCCACCCAAAGGCATCAAGACGGCGGCCGTGCTCCACCCCGACCGACACTAGGACTGAGGCCGCCCACCGCTTGCCGCACCGCCAGCCGCCACAGGACCTGGGAGCTCGCGACGTGCTACCAGACCGTCCGATGGGGAGAAGGGGACTGCCCGCCTTGACTGAACCCCGCTTGCTCGCGCCCGCCACGCGCTAGGTGAAGCCGCCGCCACCGCAGCGCCGCCTGAATCCACCGGCCCTCCCCTCGTCGTCGTTCAGTTGGGTCAATGGGGATTGGGATTTTGGGAGCTCGCCGGGTTCAGATGGGGATGGGGAGAGGTCAACAGAAGGCGGCGGGTCCACTTGTAAGGGTAATAACCCACTAGCCGGGCCCCATTTCCATTTTATGCATGGGCCGAGACCAGCTTCAAGCCCAATTGACCTGGGTCAAGGGTCCAGCTCCCACTAGGTATTTAATGACACTGCGGGACGTCATATTTGATAAAACATTTCGTGATGCAGTAGTCGTCACATAAAAGCTATACATGTCGTCATAAATTCGCCACAACCGGCTCCAGGAGAATGACTATTTGTGACGGAATTTGGTACCTTTCTATGACACCAAAGTCGGAGGCGTCACAAATTCTTCACGGGCTCACAAATTTGTGACGGCACAAATTTTTGTGTCATATTATGTGACACCTCGTCATGAAGAAATTTGTCATAAAAGCCGATTTCTTGTAGTGAGCGGACGTGCCCCAAAGTTACAGGCTTTGACTGGTTTTGAATCTGGTCTTCGCTTTCGGTCGTGAGGGCATGTCGGTGCCGGCTCTGTTGCCAACGGGTAGCGAAGCTTCAAGGTCCGACTCACGGGGGCGTACGAGCCCCTCCATGAATGAATGTATTGAAGACTACCTTTTCGACTCGTCGGTGGGGAGCGGCGATGAAGATCCGCTAGGAGGGTGCCGTGAGGTCGTTGTGCCACGCCTGCTGCACAGCGGCCTGGGCAAGATGCTCGCATCTCGGGCCGCGGACGATCGTCGCTACCCGGGCAGTGGTCGAAGAAGAAGAGGCGGGCGGGCCCCGTGTGGACACAGCTGATGGCCACGGCGTTGAGACGATCAATGTCGAGGAGGAGGACCACGGCGCATCGCCGAGGCGAAGCCCGCAAGGTCGTCGGAGGCGCTTCGGTCGGGTAGCGGATGTCCCGCAACAGGGTCGCGAAGAAGAGGCCCACCTAAGCCCGCTCAAGCTTGGGTCCAAGGATGCAAGTAAGCCGTCAAATCCATGCCTACTGCGCCGCTTTTGGTGTTGGATTTCGGATAGTTGTTGAAGGTTGTCGCATATGTGCGACAACGCCGGCGACATCGAGAGTGCTAAGAATGGCTCGGGCCAAGAGGCATTCGGGCATAAAGGAGGGAAGCGGTGGGTGGAGCAATCATCGGCGCGGCCTCGCATGTTTCGAGCCAGCCCTTGGGGCCGGAGGGGCGGCGGCGTGAGGTGGAGAAGGTCACCATCATGGAGGCTCAGCAGATTGGGGGTCTCGGGGACGACCTATGCATTTACGCCCCGTCGCCAGCGCCGCTGCGAGCAGGCGGGCACAGGCTCGAGGAAGAGGGCGACAAGTGCTTGCGTTGGGACTCCATGGGAGGATGACGTCATTGCCGACTGATTGATTGACGAGTTCAAGAGAGCCTTGTTGACAATCAGCGACGCTCTCGGTACAGGCTCTTGCTTTGTTATTCTTTAGCTTCCGCTTTGGTTGTTCCAATGTCTTGATGTAAGATGGGTCTTCTTCCGTTTCGGTCTCTGCGGGCGCGGGGCGACCACAGTGAGGAGGCCGCCAATGCCCACGCAGAGGGAGCGGCTCGAGAGCTTTGCTAAGCCAAGGTCAAAGCCGCAGAGAGATCCGGCATGTAAAGGACGCCATGGCCCGCCAGAGCAGAAGGAGGTGAACCTTGAAGAAGAAGGCGGAGCTTCCAGTGGAAGGCAAAGGATGTCATGGACGTCCTCAGCCGCCGTTGATTGATACGTTGTTTGGTCATTGGGTATTATCTTCTTGTCTCTAGGTCTTTTCCCAATTTCGACCTTTGATACGTCCAGTGCCAAGGAGGCGGAGGAGGGCCTCAAGAAGGAGTGTTAGAGACCAAGGACCAAGTGAAGGTCCTCAAGGAGAGGACCAAGGTGGTGGGAAGGTGACGACGGTTCTCTTAAAGAGCTTGACACCTTTGCGTCGAGGATGTAGCTAAGCCTTTTGCCTTTTGTGGAGTCGGAGAAGCAGCTCGCCGACCTTGGAGAGGCCGCCCAGCACGATGGACATCGTCCCTCGTGAAGAGGGGCGGAGCCAAAGGCGGTTGACCACCGGACGAGGCCGAAGGTTGAAGACCTGCCGTGGACACCAAGTTTGCTACCGGCCTTAGTGATAGTGAAGTTCCAGAGCTGCGTCGACTGAGAAGGTTAGAGGACGTCGACTTGGCGGTGGCGTGAGCAGACGGCCAGGCCGCGAGGAGGTCATCAAGTTCGACCTCTAAAAGCCAAGACTTAGATTGCATTAGTGTGTAGATGTAGGTTAGGCCTATGGCTATCAATGTAAAAAAGACCTTGCATTAATGAAAAGAGGCAATTTAACTAATTAAGGTCTCACTTGATTAGTGAAAACGCTTTATGAAAGTTCAAGAGTAGCGAGATTGCAAAGTGTTCCTCAACCCAACCCAACTCGGTGGAGAACGACTTACGCCTGCACGCTCGGTGTCGAGGCTTAGGTGCTGCCGCGTGGAGGGGTCATGGACCCTAGGTCAATCGCACAACTTAAGAACGCATAAAAAGAGTAAGGGGTATGCAAACGAGGTAACGCATTGGAGATTGGAAAACACATAAAAATCCCGAATTGACGGACCATTAGGTTGGTGAAGCCAAGCCCCGAGCGTGTCGGGCCTAACTTAGACCAATCCCCGAGCACTTGAGCGGATCGCGGCGGGCACGAGCTCGAGCTTTAGCGGTGGACCGGCCGCAGATTGGATCCGGGAGAGTTGCACAGCGGCGTAGCGTCGGGAGGTCGCGAGACCAAAGGGAAGGTACCATGACAAAGGCGCCATTCGCGTCGAACGCAGGCTCTCTCGTAGATCCGGAGGGTGTCCTCCATCATGCTGATGACACGCTCCATTCCCTGAACAATGTCATAGGGTTTGGGCGGGTGGGTCTCCGTCGCTAGATCGGAAGGGGTGGCGTTAGACGCAGTGCTGTTCGTGGCCACCGAGGAGGTCGTGGTCGCCGGAGCAGATGGTCGATGAAGGATCCAAAAGCGAGATCTCCATAGGGTTGGCGAGGATGGCCGCCATGCTTGCCGGGAAGACGACACCAGATCGGGCCACCATGCTGCACAGCGAGTTCACGATCGTCCCTACTGCCACGCCATCGGGGGGTGAGACACAGACGAGATCGCTGAGGGGGCTACCCAAGCATTGTGAGGTTAATGGAGGGATCGAGAACTAAGAGCGTGGGTGGTAGTTCGGTGTGGAACCTGAACACGGCAAGAATGGCGATGAACACAAGGGTTTAGGACTGATGCAGGCCTCAGAAGAGTGAAACCCTGAAACCCAGATGGGGTGGAATTATGTGTGGAAGGAAGTCCCTTGTTGTGTTGTTAAGTACCCGATTTATCCGTCAATTCTGCGTAATATAAATGGAAAGTGATCATCAACACTAGAATAGGGGTTTATCTTGACAATTTCCACAAGTGTTGGTGTTTCTATCTTTGTGTTGCAGACACATGTAAATGCACATGGTATAGTTAAGAGCAAATAAATCAATGGCATAGATATGGCATCATCATAAATAATCTCAAGTGCCAAATTGGTGCGCACATTGCGATGGGTTTGTCGAGATGATCAACAGATATATCATTTGCATACATGCCCGGATGAGAGATATGCACAAGACATCATGTGGACCGGTGGGACCCACACCGAGCCACGTGGCGGCGTCGCGGCCTACGTGGCCATGACACCTCACGGATCCAAAGAAGCACACTCGACCAATCAGGAGCCAAGACACGTATCCAAGGGCCCACTTTCCCACGACGGGCTAAGCGCAAAACACCCCCAAACCGACCTTGGGACCCACCTAGCGATCCACACACGAAAATCGGTGCGAACGAGCTGCGGATTGGCCGATCCCCGGCGAACCCATATGGAGGCCTCTCGCGCAGCCCTTCCACGTGTCGGCTTGTCGTGCGAGCCAAAGTCGGTGCCAGTGCATGCCCGAAGATCCGATAAGCCTGCGGCTCCTTCTCATGGAAGATTCACCAACTTGGCCCTCACTCCTCTGCGCCACGTGTCACCACCTCATTGGTCCCTTGGTGGTGGCGCCTAGGGAGCTCCTCTTGGCCTATAAATATGAGGGAGGGTAGAGAATAGGACACACTTCACCACTTCACCCAAGGATGAGTGCTTCCCTTCAAAGGAGAGCCTCTCTTGGTAGATTAGAGAGTAGGGAGTGAGAAAGAGGTTGTATATTCTATGGATGCTTGTTCTTCAATTAGAGTAAAGTAAGTATTTCTTCATTTTCTATTTAGACTAAAGTGCAAGTATGTTCTTGTGTTCTTTCTGTTCATCATTTAGAGGCACGTGTTCTTCACGAACACGCCTCCTCGATCTAGTTGATTAGGTGCACAAGTTTGTATCCTATTTGTATGCATGTTCGTCGTTTAGAATAAAAGTGGATATGCTTGCATGCTCGATTAGAATAAAGTGTGTTCATGATTCCTTTCTAATAGTTTATGCTAGGTTGCATGAGTAGCCTTTTCCTCTGCTAGTGCGTAGATCACGGGTTTATCCGTTAATCTGTGCGAGTCGTCGTATCACGTTGGAAGCATTGTACGGGACCGAGTGCTCTCTCGTATGCCTTTAGTATAGCTAGTACCTATAGTGAGTGAGATCGGTTCTCTTAGGTGGTCGTAGTTCTATCGATGCAGTGGTAGTGTTGGCTGGCCGATAACTACGTGGACGTTGTGACACACTACTGTTATCATCCGTTGGCTTATCCCAAGGTTAGGTAGAGCAGTCAGGAGGTGGTGACCCTTCGCCCTCACGATCCTCCGTGGCGGATATAGTCGAGCTACATGTTCACATAGATCCATCAGGGTCGCTGTTAAGTCGGGGCTATCGGTATCCCGAGCCAAGTTCTATCTAGAGGTGGACCTTTAATCTCATCTATAGTGCTATCTTTAGATCCTCTCTATCCTTACCTCTTATCTGGGTGTGTCCTTGGATTGAGGTTAGTACATTCGTTCCCTTGGATTCGATACCCTTGAAATACTACGGTGAAAGAGCGGTATCCGTGCGCCATGGATTTATTTGTGTGATGCTAAAATACCCAACAAGCTTTGGCGCGAGAACGGTTGTCGTATCTATCTCCGTACCCAGTGGTCCTCGTATCTTTCACTTTCCTTTATTCTACCTTTACCCCGTTACCCATGGAGAGGCCATCCTTTTACAACCTCTCGCCTCAACTTATGAGTTCAATGATCCATCAACTTCTACATCCGACCATGAACTTCATTTCTACATTATGGGCATGGTTCAGATCGACCCTTCTTTGGAGCGATCAATGAAGACCCCTACTTTCATTTGGAAGAATTCGAGGAACTGTGTTCGTCTGGTTCTCCAGCATGACGCAGAATCCATAAGGTGGAAGTTGTTCTCTCTTTGTCGAAAGGGCGAGCAATGGTACACGACACCGTAAAAAGTGTAAATGGTGATTGGGGTGAACTTGGATAACTTTTCAACTCATTCTCTCGTGAGAGGACGGTGCAATGGTATACTCATATGGCCTCTCTCCTGTGGGATATTCTTGAGTTCGGACAATTAAAGGAGGAGTCTATAGGAGCAGCGTGGGCTAGGTTGACTTTTGTGCATCCGGACCCGGCTCATTTCTACCCGATGATGTCTTGCTTTACGCATTTTGCATGAGTATAGACATGGACGCCGCCAAGATCTTGACATCGCGGAGGTTCGTTTGCACACAAAACTCTAGTGGAAGGAAGAGCAATCCTAGATAGCTTCTTAGAAAACTCTTTCTTCCCTAGACCATAATGAACCTCACCAGAATCGAGTCGATTCATGAGAGTCTCTCAACGAACTCGAGCCTTTGACTTCCACATCCCAAGATTCGCATTGAGCCCTCTCCCAAACCAGAACAATGGAGGAGGAAGAAATTCAGCCTCAGAGTTCCTCTATCAATTCGAGGATGACCCTTTTGAAAATCTCAAAACACCTCGAATTGCTTAGATGTCCAACTAGGGAAGGAGCCCTCTCTGTCCCAAATCGGACTAGAAATCTTGAGAACATTCCCTAGGCCTACGATACCTCCTTTGCGTCCCGATCCTCCAAATGCAACATCTATCATGGAGGCCATGGAAGAAGTGGTCGATGGGTGGGAAACTTTTCCAAGCACTTTGATTTGCTCACCTCTACGATCATTTCTTGTTCCATAAAGGAACTATCAGAAGCCCATCTTAACCCCATTATGGAGGTTAATGTCATGCCATGGCACATAGCGTACACTTTGTTGGGCAACATTATAAGTCCATCGACAAACTCCTCAAGAGACATATTCTTGAGTGTCTGGGGTTGCATGTGTTGTGCCACTCCTAGTAGACAAGATCAAGGCTAATCTAGACTTCCACATCTTTGATGTCCTCGATCTTGATCTCCTAGGCTCCTCAGAAAAACTTCTAGATGCATCTCGAGGAGCCTAGATGAAAAGCTTAGGAAGCCGCTCGCCACCACTCCTTTGATCTCGAGAAAGTTCTATGGCGAAGCCTCTTCCTAAGAAAAACCCGCCGAGGAGATGAGGCATGTATCTCGTTGCATCCTCCGAGCCCATTCTCAGAGGTTGTAGAATTTTCTACTCCTCAAGAGTATGACTCGAAGACCCTCTTCACCTTTGTGAAGGCGACGATCATCATCACTCTCGACCAAGTTTGAGCCTCTTCCCATTGGCCCATACTATGTTGCTCTCGACCTTGATCGAGAATCAACATCGAGCTTCCACGATGAATCTCTTGAGATGGAGAATTCAAGGGCCATGGAAATTTATGAGGCGCCGACTGGAGTCCAAAGGAAGGATTCCACAAATGAGCATGGTAGCTTCATTCTTGATACACCACATGAACCATGCTTGCATCATGCCTCCGTAGTCAACCATGCTTAGTGCACCGAACATGCACGAGGGCTACAACCACCTTATGGTCCTCTCTGTAAAAAGTTTAGAAGGATGGTTGTAGATGCATATGTTTACCATAAGCATTGCAGATTTCGTGTATGCACTATGGCACTAACCTTGCAGCCAAAGCTTCACCGATACATCAACAATTGGTGGTGAGACGGAATGACATCACCATTGATAGTTGTAGGAAGAAAGTTCCCATGGTCGAGCTTATGACCATAAACAAAGCACTTAGCTCAGAACGCCTCGGGTTTTCAAAATCGGAAAACCCAAGATTCTGCCTCGTGATAGTCCCCGGATCGACGCTATCACGCATGTGCATTCATCACGATAAATAACACACCATATACATCGAAATAAAGCATCGAGTACGAATAATAATCTGATTATTACATGTCCCGATTATTCGGAGTACATCAATACCGCCTCTTGGCGAATAATGTAAATAAGAGCCTACGCAGGTAGCTAGTCTTCAAAAGGTGTCTCCATCTTCGTGCATCTCCCATGTGCATCCTTGAGCGAAGCGTCAGGCCCCTCACCGCATTCCATCCGCCGCATTGTTGTCGAGTCGACTGCACTGCAAGCTCGTGGCTATCCCCAAGGATCGGGATAGGTCCACGCCACCAACCGTATGCAAGCTTTAAGTGGCCTATTTCTAAGGGGAAAAGAGTATATCAAGGTAGTAGCAGGGTTTCCTATGCGCAGAAGAAAAATAGAGTAATATCTCCATAAGTTCACCATATCCCATATCTCTCATCCACATACGGATACATCCGTTACCCGGATCACCGCCACCATCACCTATCTCCATCTAGGTCATGCAGAACTCCCACCTCGCACCTCAATGGTTGCACCCGATCCGTGAGGTAGAGGGAGCAACCTCTCCCCGAATACAACCACGGCTCACCAATCACACTCATCCTATAAGGGGAGGTAGAAATCCCAAAACGTAAGAGTCGAGAAACAACGGCATGTCCATAACCGAGGACGCGGCTATACGATAGATCTAAACTCGCAGAGCGTGTACACCAAGATTCAACCTCGAATAGTACCCTGGACGGTGCACGGCCGATCGAGCCTACCCTACCTGCGAACACCTAGGGAGTTACTTGCCCATCCTGCATCCGGGTCTCGGCGGTCCCCAGAAGACCACCCTAACTGTGGAAAATGCCCCGTGTGGCCACACGGGAGTCGCCGAGAGGGTGGACTCACTCCCACCTCTCCCCCACCGATACCCCGCTATCCCGGCAGTGTATGGTACCGCACTTGCTAGGGTCGAACGGCCCTATCCCCACTCTCGAGGTGGTGTGTACGAAAGTCCCGTGTAACAAAGCACCCACTCGGTTTCGCATCGGGCGAGCTCATATCCTCCAAGTCATCACAAAATCCCCAACACTGTGTTCCTAAAACGGTGTACCCGCCATAGGTACCAACTGCAACGCCCGAGAAGACGATCCTCGCCCCCGATCCCGCATCAGGTTGTCTCGAGCTCACCCCCGCCAAAATATCCCAAACACCTTCTCGCCGGTTTTCCCAACACACGCCAAGAAACTACCAATAATCCCAACACATGCATAGCAAGCTCAAGACATCATCTAGCTTAAGTAAGCAAAGTAGTAGGTCAATCAAGGACAAGTATGTAAAAGAGGCTATGCATGGGTTCATCATATCCATCTCTATGCATTAAATAAAGCACTAGCAGTTCTAAAATAGCCATGCCTAATGGGCATTCAAAGATGGTCGGGCGTGAACGTACGAGTGGTCGTCAGAGCCGAGGTCGCCGTCAGTAGTCCCGGTTCAGCCTCTCGCCTCCCAGCTCCTAGAAGCGTATTTAAATAAATAAACTCGCTACTAATAGCAATAAATCCAAGATAAAGAGCAAATAAGATCCAAAAGAGGCAAACTCTAGTCTAGCAGAAGTTTGGATTTTAGAAGATTTTCGTAAGAAGTTTCATATTTTTCGAGCTAAAACGGATTTATTATGATTTTCCAAGATAAAATATATTTCTGAAATTAAAATACGCATATACAATATTGCAGACTTTAACTAGCTCTAGACTATCTCTAGCTAGCTCTAAAGGGTCTTATCACGATCCCCGGATCACGGCACGTGCGCAGGTGCGCCGTGGTGTGGCAAAAACCGAGGTTTAGCGCCCGGGTGTGCGACGATGCTCCAGGGGGCGCATGGCGCAAACATCGCCGGCGGCGGTGCGGCCGGGGCGGTCAACAAGCGGGGGCTCGACTTGGGTGGTGCTTGCGTCGCAGGACCACACAAGGGGGCACCTAGGCGCGGCGATCCCAGCGCCTCGGTGTGAGGCGCGGCGCAGACGGCGTTGGCGGCAATCGGCGCCAAGACACAGAAATCGCGGCGTGTGTGTACCAAGCAAAGCGAGTGAACAGAAACTAGGGCTCGCCTTCGTCACCAGAGGCCTTGCCGCCATAGCGGAGCTCGGGCATGGCGGACACGGTGGTGGTGAGCGAGCTCCCGCGGCACGCAGGCGCGCGTGGGGAAGCAGCATGCGTAGGCTACCACGGATAGCCCAAAAGGTGGTGCTTTCCTTGCAAGGCTGGGGGCATTCCCATGGCGGGCCATGGCGCGCGCACGGTGGCGGGAGTGGCCCGGCTGGGTGGCGCGCACGGCGGGTCAAGGGAGGCGCGCGGGCGTGCGCGTGCATCGGCGGCAACGACAGCAGAAACTTCCCAAGACGGCTCAAGGCCGGCTTCACCATGCGCGCGCGGTGCGGCGGCGGGCGACGGCGCATGCACGAGTTCCGCCGGCTCAAGGCCGGGTCGACCACAAATGGGCGAGGAGCTCGGCCTCACCTTGGTGGCCACGGCCCACGGCAAAGCGCTGGTGAAGAGGGACTGAGCAGGTCGTGGCGAGGAAGGAGACGGCGGGCGGAGCAGGAAGCAGGGCATCGGTCCTTGGCTTCTCGGCCCCGAGCTCCCACGCGCGGACCTTGCCGTGAGGTCGAGGCGAACTCGTGGGCGTGCCTCGGCCTTCTTCTCCTCTCCTCCTTCTTCTCCTCCGGCGGGCAAGGTGGAAGGGAGAGCTCCCGTGGCGGCTAGGGTTGGGAGCTTCCGGGGCGCGCGCTCTACTTATAGCGGAGGGCAGCGGACGCGTGACGGCCGGGATGTGTGTGGATGCACGCGTTGGCGACGGCGCCAGGGCGGCGCATGCGCGCGCCGGCGCCACCAAAGCGGAAAAGGGGAGGATGACGGCGGCGAAGAGGTGACGTGGGCGCGTGTCATCACACGCGGCGGCCGACGACGGTGGCGCGGTGCGGGAAGGTCAAGGGTGCGGCTGGGCTGGTTCGAGGAGAGCAAAGAGGTGGCGCTGTGTGGAGAAAGGAGATGGAGGTGGTTGTGGACTCGGCTTTGGGCTCATGCCCGCAGCTCCTTCCTTTTCTATATCTATTTACCCCTTTTCTATTTAGTTTCAAATTTGAATAAGGATTCAAATTTGAAACTCACAACAAATAAACTCCAAATAAAACCAAATGAACTCCAAGTTTCTCACACTAGCATTTTATATTTCCTAGAAATTTTATTTAAATCAAAATTAAATCTAGGAATTAAAGGAGAGAAAAGGAAGACATCCTTAAATAATTTGATAATCACACAAATACATCATCGAAAATTTTAAATCCACATTTTTATTAATTAACATTCCTCAATAAATTTGAGGGATGTTACAGACTCCCCCCCTCAAAAGAATCTCATCCTCGAGATTAAGAAAATACCTCCGCCTCAAGAGGTGCGGGTACTCTCTCTCATGATGCACTCTTCTCCCACGCTGCCTCTCGCTCGGTGTGATTGCTCCACAACACTTTGCAGAGGCGAATGGTGGTGCTCCTGGTAGCCTTCTCGGCCCAATCCAGAATCTTCACTGGGTACTCCAAGTACTCCAAGTTGTCTTGCAGATCGATAGCATCGGTGGAGACATGCTTGTCAAGCTTCGGGTCTAGACACCTCCGGAGTTGCGATATGTGGAACACAGGTGCACTCGGCAAGGTCGACGTAACTCCAGCCTATAGGCAAGTTTCCACCTTGCCACAATCGTGAAGGGTCCAACGAATCTCGGGCTAGCTTCCCTTCACGTGGAACCTCTTCGTGCCTCTAAGCGGTGACACTCTCAGAAGACGAGTCACCGACTTCAAGGAGACATCCCTCCGCTTAGGGTCAGCGTAGCTCTTCTGTCTGCTCTGAGCTATCTTCAGGTTCTCTCTAACCTTGGCCACATTCTCCTCAGCCTCAAGAATGGAAGCAGGATCAAGAAGATCCTCTCCCACCTCGCACTACACATCAACGGGGTCCTACACTTTCCGCCATATAGGGCTTCAAAGGGTGCCATTTGCAAACTTGCTCGATAGTTGTTGTACGAGAATTCAGCGAGGGCAAACTCTTTCCCCAATCATTGCCGTAGGTCAACACACAAGCTCTCCAGATCTTCTAGAACCCGATTCACCTGCTCACCGGCCCATCCGTCTGGGGTGGAAAGTCATCGTAGTCCAAGTGTGAGTGCCCATCGAATCGCGACTCCTCCAATCGAGCCGTGAACCGGGCACCACTCCGGACACAATGGTGCGAGGTGCTCCATGCAACCTCGTGATATGCTCAACGAGATCAGCCAACCGACTCACGTAGTACTTGTTCTTAACCTAAGAAAGTGCGCTACCTGGTCAAACGGTCCACAATCACCCAAATCGAGTCATTCTTCCGAAAGTGGGGAAGACCTACCACAAAGTCCATACGATATCATCCCATTTCCACCGAGGTATCGCAAGTGGTCCCGCTGGTCTCGATGTTCTCGCCTTCACTCGGCAAGTGTCGATCGGGCAACATACTCGCTATGTCCTTCTTCATATTCTCCCACCGTAATCGACACTTCGTGTCTTGGTACATCTTGGTGCATCCGTGGTGAATGGAATACCGAGAATCATGTGCTTCCTTCGTAATCGCCTTCCTGATATCCTCTCCACTCGGGCACACATATGCGATCTTCAACCATAACGTGTCTTGCTCATCAACGCGTAGTCGGGGCCTTGCCTCTTATCGTAAGATCTTTCACTTCCTCAATTTCGTGACACTTCTTCCGGGCTTGTCTCGATCCGGTCTTCCAAGGTGTACTTTACCCTCAACTCGTTGAGTCGACCTTCCTCGAGCAATGTCAAGCCGCAATCGCCCATCTCTAGGTACAACTCGGCTGCTCCTTCCGCACCATTAGGTTGTTGCAAGAACTCTTCGCTCAAAGCATCGGCCACGACATTCGCCTTGCCCGATGATAGTGAATGTCGAGGTCATAGTCCTTTATCAACTCTAGCCATCTTCTTGCCTCAAGTTCAGCTCGATCGAGTGAAGATATACTTCGTGCTCTTGTGATCCGTGTAGATATCACACTTGTTGCCCATCAAGTAGTGCCTCCATATCTTCAAAGCATGAACAAGCATGCCAACTCAAGGTCATGCGCTGATAGTTCTCTTCGTGTTTTCTGAGCTGCCTTGAAGCATAAGCGATCACTTTGCCTTCTTGCATCAAGACACAACCAAGACCTTGCCTCAAGCATCGCAAGACACCACAAAGTCCTTGTTGTCATCGTGAAGCGCCAACACGGGAGTTGTGGTGAGTCGGGTCTTGAGCTCTTGAAACTTGCTTCACACTTCTCTATCCACACGAATGGTGTGTTGTTCTTCAAGAACTCGGTCATCGGCCGCAATCTTGGAGAAGTTCTCGATGAAACGGGCGATAGTATCCAGCCATTCCGAGAAAACTCCTGATCTATCGCCTTGGGCGTCGCCACTTTGATACAGCTCGATCTTTGAGGGGTCCACAAAGAACTCCCTCTCCCGACAACACATGCCCAAGAAAAGCCACTTCTTCTAGCCGTAACTCACACTTGCCGAACTTGGCATACAATCGATTCGCCTCGCCTTTTCCAAAGACAATCCTCGATGCTCTTCATGTTCTTCTCAGCTTCGAGAATACCAAGATGTCGCCAATGAAAACCACGACAAACTTGTCCAACTCGTCCATGAACACCTTGTTCATCATATTCATGAAGTGTGGGGCTCGTAAGACCAAACGATACAATGTTGAACTCATACCGCCTGCATCGGGTCACAAACGCGGTCTTGTAGATGTCCTCGTGGCGAATCTTCATCCGATGGTAGCCCGATCAAGGTCAATCTTGTCAAGTACTTGGCCTTCCTCAACCGATCAAGCAGTCATCAATGCGTGGCAACGGTACTTGTTCTTGATGGTTACCGCATTAAGAGCGCTGTAATCGACGCACACATTGCCCCATCCTTCTTGCACAAACATCACCGGTGAAGCCCAAGGTGATGCACTCGGACGGATGTACCCTTCTCACGGAGAGCTTCCAACTCCTCCTTCGCCAGCTCTAACTTGCCCATTCTCAGAAGGACTCAGGCTACGGTGTGCAGCCCCGCACAAGGTTAATCACGAATTCCACGTCATGGTCGGTGGTAACCCCGCAGCATCATCGTGAAAGACATCGGGTACTCACAAACCACTGGAACATCGCCAATCGCCTTGGTTGAGAGGTTGTACACAATGGTACTTCGAGACTTTAGCGGCTCAAGGTGATCTCGTTCTCTCGGGTGCATCAAGGTCACTTGTCTGGGTGACGAGGAGATTACCCTTTGTGAGCGGTGATCCAATCCATGCCCGTAATAACATCAATCCCATTGGACTTCAAGACGGCCGATCTCCGAGGAACTTGTGACCCTTGATGAACATCTCCACCCCTTGCATAGCAAAGTGCACCTAATATCTCCGAGCGGGAGCCTTATGATGGGT